>CM046457.1:0-70000 GCA_025506515.1 Flaveria trinervia | reverse complement strand
AAATCAAAGAGGCTCTCAGATGAGTCCATACACATCGTCACTACAACAAACTTAGAGTTTTATCATCACATCATGAATATTCTAAACAAAGCCCTAATAAAAGTGTTACAGTAAAAAACCAACAAAAACCAACAAACACAACAAAGAGATGTAATTTGTTCTCATATGTGCGCATAGCATCATCATAGAACTAAATGGTTGTAGATCTATAACATTAACAGATAACACAAATAATCGTCATCATCAGGCAGTATAGCCACATCTCCGCTGGCTGGGATAGCGGCTAACAGATGCAACCACCCGACTCAAGGCGGTGGGCAACAGTGAAGGTGTAGCATCCTCATTGAAAAACCCCAAAACACATCGGAAGGGAGGCAACAATACGACGGCTAAGCTAGCGCGACACCAACTCCACCATCGTTGATATTGCCTTGTTCTCTGAACAAACAAATATGTAGATCTTAAGTACCCTCAAAAAACTATTCATAATGACACTTTATTTATTCACGTTTGCCATTGAGGTTTAGTATTTTTTTAGTTTTATCACCAAACTAGACTAGCCTCCCGTAATGTATTTTTATGATGTATTTTTATACTTCGATCACTAAAGTTACTATTTTAGAGTTTCGACGATTTGGTTTGTTTATGATCAAAGTAACGCAAAATGGCATACAAAAAAATGACAGACCTCATGGTAGTGTGAAAGGACAAAAACTAGTTCATATTAAAAATGCTTTTTCTTATTGACTTTTAAATTATTTACAAACATGTTCAAAAGTATACATGTTAATAAAATTAAAGCCACAAATGTTTGTATTCTTTATAAAGAAATAAAAAGAACCATTGAAGAAAAGGTACAAACATCTATATTTAGCAAATCGTTTATGAAAGAACTAAAAAGCTTGTAGAAAATTTTCTTAAAATCATAACAGTGTTATAATATCACAATAATTAACACAAGATTAGTGTTATAACAACCTTAAGAACTTTAAAGAGAATGGCAATAGCAAGAAGAAAAGAAATGTATAACTTATGAAAGTGTATACAAGAGGTACATCTTATCCTTTACATTGAGGTGGTATTTATACTACAAAGATCAATCATTTTGATAAACAAGATAAACTATTTTGGTAGATAAATAGCATAGTCAACTTATTTATAAGTTTGATTATGTGTTCATCCACTTGGTATGGTAATAATTCATAATACTCCCCATTGGATGGCACTTTTCAAACTTCAAGAGTTTAAGTACTGCCTCGTTAAAACCTTACTAAAAAAACCCAGTGGGAAAAATCTTAGCTAAGAAAAAAAAGTGCAACTTATAACTCCCACTCAAATTGTAATCTGTAGATCATCACATTATGTGTACGTACCGCATGCCAATATCATACAATGTTTTCTAAAAGTTGTTTTAGGAAGTGCCTTTGTGAAAAGATCAGCTAAATTATTACTAGATTGAACGTATCTCATTTTGACTTGTTTATCTTTGATAAAATCTTTAGTGTATGAAAATAATCTTGGTGGTATATGTTTTGTTATGACACTTTTGATACTGTTAAATAAAGACAGGGAAAAATCTTTCATCTCCAGGTCCAGGAATCGGTATTAGCTCTGTTTTCGTTGTTATAGAGTCGATAGTTTTAATTGCTTGTGTTAAATCAGCCGGGAGATAAAATTAGTGTTGCATTTTCATCTTTCTCCAATACACAAGAAGTTGATATAAGTTGTGTCATAAATCTTAACCATACACATTCTCTTAAAGCTTCATGTAGTGCAATGACTTCAACATAATTTGAGGATGTCGCAATGAGTGTTTGTTTCTGAGTACGCCATGAAATCACAGTTCCTCCATTCTTAAATACGTATACAGTTTAAGATTTTGCTTTACGGGGATTAGATAAATAACCTGCATTTGCATAACTAACCAACCATTCTTTTGAATTATTAGGGTAAAATAAGCCTAAATCAATAGTACCTTGAAGATATCAAAAAATATGTTTAATCCCATTCAAGTGCCTTTTAGTAGTGGTTGAACTAAATATTTCTAACAAATTAACTGCAAAAGAAATTTCAAGTCTCATACAGTTAGTAAGATACATAAGAGCTCCAATTGCACTGGGATATGGTATCTATGGACCAAGAACCTCTTCATTATTTTCATAAGGACGAAATGGATCATTATCAACATTGAGTGACCTAACAACCATCAGTGTCCATATTGAAACGATTTAAAAGTTTCTCAGTATAAGTTAACTAATGTATAAGTATTCCATTATGCATATGCTCAATCTGCCAATAAAATATTTACTTTTTCCAAGATCTTTCATTTCAAATTCTTTCTTTAACAGAGCTATTGTTTCATTAACTTTCTTTTGCATCCTAATTATATATAGATTATCAACATACACAATTATGATCACATATCCTGATGTTGTTTTCTTAATGAAAAGAAATAAATAAAATAAGGTTACTTGTGTATCCTTTACTTGTCAAATAAGCAATCAAACGATTGTACCATATCCTTCCAGATTGTTTGAGTCCATACAAGGATCTTTGTAATTTGATGGAGTACATTTATTTAAACTTTGAGCTTAATGCTTCATGGAATTTAAAACCTTTAGGAATTTTCATATATATGTCACTATCTAGTGATCCATACAAGTAAGCTGTGATATCATTCATAAGATGCATCTCTAAATTTCTAGAGACTTCTCAACTGATTATGTATCTAAAGGTTATTGCATTCATAACTAGGGAGTATGTTTTCTCATAATCAATCCCTGGCCTTTGTGAAAAATCTTGAGCTACAAGTCTAGCTTTATACCTTGTGACTTCATTTTTCTCATTTCGTTTTCATACAAAAACCCATTTATACCATACAAGCTTCACAACCATCGGAGTAATAACAATAGATCCAAAGACCTTTCGTTTGTTAAGTGAATCTAATTTAGTTTGCATAGCTCCTTTCGATTTATCCCAATCATGTCTGCTTTGACAGTCACTAAATGATTTTGGTTTAGGATAATCATCTCTACTCATGATGTCACTTGCTACAGAATAATAAAATATTTCATCAATACTTTCTGTTTCATCTTGATTCCATAAGATATGTGTGTGACCATAGTTAATTGACATTTCTTTGTTTTTTTCATCTGAATCCTCCTCATGAGAGGTTTTGGTATTCAGTGTTGCATCAAGATCATTCATTTTTGGTCAACTTCCTTTTCATGAGTTTTTCTTTTTCGAGGATTTTTATCCTTGGATCCGATTGGTCTTCCTTGTTTCAAATGTCTTTTGAGATTCATGATCCGTTGTGTTAACTATTTGCTTATTTGGAATCTCAACTCAAGCAAAAGCATTAGCAGCTGGTTTTGTGTCAGTAAATGCACAAGGTAATTGATTTGCAATTTCTTGCAGATGTAGTATCGTTTGAACCTTTTCTCACGTTGTTTAGTTACTAGATCAACATAAAATAATGAAGGAACATACGATGAGATATCATTTTCATGTTTCTTCTTTTCTCTCTCTAATGTCGGGAAAATTGACTTGTTAAAGTGACAATTAGTAAAACGTGTTGTAAATACACCGGCGATTAAAGGTTCAAGATATCTTATGATGAAAGCTAATTCATATCCAGCATATATTCCCAATCTCTTATTGAGGACCCATTTTTGTGCGTTGTGGTGGTGCAATAAGGACATACACAACACACCCAAAAATTCTAAGGTAGGAAATGTTTAGCTTATTTCCATAAACAAGTTGTATATAAAGTATTTAAGATTTACACTTGGTCTCATAAGAATTAGTAATCCATTATGAAGAATTATTGTAACACCCGGTTATTTTTTTTGAAGCCAAAGAAAGAAAAAAAGAAAGAAAAAGAAAGAAAAAGAGGGAAAAAGGCATTTTACCCAAGTTGAGGGGCAACATGTGCTAAAAAGGACAAAACTTTGGGGAAAGTGCATGGCCGCCCACACCCCTCTCCCATACTTATGTTCAATAGGTTTTGAGAGAAACAAAAGGGAGAAAGGGCAGAAACTTCAGGAGTTTGAAAAAACAAGGTGAAGAGCCAAATTCAAGTGGTTTTTTGTGGTGAAGTTGGAGGCACACGGGTTTGAAGGAAGTTCTACCCAAAGAGGCTTCTAAGGTGAGTTCTAGGACCCCTATTTTACATGATTTTAACTGATTTTGGGGCTGGAACTTATATGAAACTGTTTTTGGTTGTGTGGGTGTTGCATCCGTATGTATATGTGGTGTGTTTATGTGTGGTGTGCGATTCGGGTGGGGTTCGGATTTTTGGGTAGATTGTGTTTGATGGTGATGCGTATGGGTTTCTAAGGCTTAGGATGGTTAGTATAAGCTTAGAACAGGTTAGAAAAGGTTTGGAGACTGTAATCTGTTGTTTTGGCCCGAATGAGACCGCATTCTGCACCCAGTTAGGGTTCCGACGACTGGTAACTTCCTTATACGACTGGAGGTCATGCGACCGAAGGTCATGCGACTCGAGGCCATATGGTCGAAAGTCATGCGACTGAAGGTCATGCGCCTGGAAGTCATGCGACTGAAGGTCATGCGCCTGGAAGTCATGCGACTGAAGGTCATGCGCCTGGAGTCATGTGACTGAGGGTCAAGCAACTGAGGGTCATGCGACTGAGAGTCCATACGCCCCATAGTGTCCATACGCCCTATAGTGTCCATGCGTGTGGAAGCTCTCCATATGCCTAAGTGCTCATACGCCCAAATAGGACTCATGCGCCTGAAAGGACTTAGATATTTTATGGGGAAAAGTGTAAATGTAGGATTTAGTAAGTTGACTTTTAAGGTCATATATGATGGGATGGGTGATGTATGATTGATGCATGATGGTATGTATGATGACTGATATGTCATGTGTGATGGTGCCTTGTATGGTGATGTTCTGTATGTTCATGATTATGTCCCTTATTTTGTATGATTATTTTTCCTGTGACTTTACATTGAATGTTAATGAACGAAATGATAAAGTCTTATCTAACGTAAATTGGAAGATAATGAAAATAGTAACGTAATCATAGAATGCATGCATTAATGAATGAATAAAGGTAAGAAAGGCTTGCAAGCAAATGTATGGAGGTTCACACCCAATGAAGGGTGTTAGCTCAACTGTGTGTGGGTTTGCTACCCCGAAAGGATGCACACTGGGGTCTTATCAATGCGATTAACCATACGTATGGGATCCTTGCCACTTATCCCGGTATTGTGGTCAGGCCACCAGGGATAATGTATGGGGGTCTATTATAGACTTCGGCCCAGTACTCATTTTATGCATGATGGTAGGGTGAAGCACATAGCATTGGTCCGAATGAAAGAAAAGATTAATGATGTATCTATGGCATGAATGATACGAAAGAAAAGGAATGAATGATGATAATGAATGATAACGAGTAACGTGCGATGAACGAAAGAATAATGAAGGTAATAATGATATTATCTATGTGTATGTAAGATGCATGATCACGTACGATTATAAAGAATGGTTTTAAATGAAAGATAAAGTATGTTTTATTATAAAACTAGAACTCACTCAGCAACACTGAATTTTATGTGTTTCCACTTGGCAGGTAATGGTAGCTAAAGATGGCACGGGGCGACTACTTGGCTCATTTTGGATGGCATTCTTTTGTATAATGTTTTTGCATTATAATGTGAACAAACGATATTTTGTAATGAATTTTGTATTATTTTGCAAAAGCGTTTATTTTAATGAAATGAAATGTTTATTTTAATGATTCCGCTGCAACGCTTTATTGAGGTTAATATAATTATATGTTTTAAGTACAATGATGGACCAGCTGTAAGCTCCTGGGAACGGGGCCTTACAAGTTGATATCAGAGCCAAAGTTTAAGTGAAATGGGTAAAATTTCAAAATAAACCTAAACTTAAACTGAAAATGGGATGGAAAAGGAAAGGATTCCAGCCCAAGTAGCTACGTGCCATCATGTATTTTCTTAATGTTAATCAGTATTACGTGCGCATGTTATGTGGTTTATGTGCGGTTTGTAGATTTAGATACTGATGTAGTCAAGATAGGCAATGCTTGGGGTATGAAGAGTAAATTAAGTGGCTAATCACAACTAGCCACTGTAATTAGGGACTTACTATACTGGACATAAACTAAGTTCTCCCCTTGAATGACCATGTTGGTGTTTGAATCTTTCAGTGTGTTAGAGGATGGCCGGTGGTAGATCATCGAAAGCTTCATGGGGTGGAGGTCGCAGTGGACGTGGTGCTGAACTGCGGCCTAAAAGAGGAAGGCTTAGAGTCGAAAATGTGGTTCATGAAGAACCCAAGACCCCTCATCCAGGGTGGAGAAGAGAGTGCTAATTTGAGCGCCTCAGTAAAGGAGGCTGTTGTGGAAGAAGTTCATCAGGTCATGCAAATGATCTTACTGTCTGTGGTGACTGAAGTGATTAGGCTGTAAGAGAAGGAGAAAGAAGGGAGAGGAATAGGTTATCGGGAGGACGGGAATGACCGGAGACTGAGACGGTTCTCTCCAATGATAAGGAGGAGGAGGAAGAGCCCGTGCAGGAGACGAGATGAGCTTGTAACTACAGGGCATTCTAAAGATGCAAGCCCCCTATTTTTGATGGTAATGGCACTGCTGCTGCTGCTCACTGATGGGTGAGAGAAATGGAGGTAGTACTCGATATCAGCGAGTGCCGAGAGGACCAAAAGGTGAAGTTTGTTGCCCACTTGTTTGTGGACTCGGCTTTGTGTTGGTGGGACAATACTGTCCAAGCCGAGGGTAGTCGGGCAATTAGAAGGATGAAGTGGGCAGAGCTGAAAATGCTGGTAATTGAGGAGTTCTATCCTCATAAGGAAATGGATAAAGTGGAAAGGGAATTCCTGCAGCTGGAGGTGGGAACCATGACACATCAACAATATACCACCAAGTTCAATGAGATGGCACGACTGGTGCCAAATCAAGTGACACCCTCGTCACGAAAGAGTAAGAGGTATTTTCAGGGCTTGCCAATGGATATTCACAGCCACATGATCGCTGCCCGACCGAGCATGTTTAGTCGGCAATTGACTTGGCAAGGAGGTTGTACGACAAGAGAGAGGTGGTTGTGGCTAAGGTGAGCAAGAAGGGTGGTGGCTGAGGTGAGCAAGAAGGGTGGTGGCTGAGGTGAGCAAGAAGGTGGTGGTCACTAAAATTGGAATGGGAAGAAGTTTGGTCGGGGTGGTTCCCTGACGAGTAACAAGAGTGCACGGGTTGATGACCGTCGTGTGGTCACATCTGGTGCGGGGTCAAAGAGGTGTGGTAAATATGGAAAGGAGCATATTGGAGAATGTAGGTTGGGATTAAACATGTGCTTCAAGTGTGGGAGGCCTGGTCATATGGAGAGGGAATGCAAGCAAGGAGATGTTTTAACTATGGCGGGGGGGGGGGGGGGACACATGAGTAGGGATTGCAAGAAGCCAAGGGCTAAAGGTTCGAGAGTGAAGAAAGCTGGAGGAGAAGGACAGAGGACGAGCGCCAGAGCGTTTATGATCCACGCAGGAGGAGGCTAGGATGGACCCTGATGTTGTGTTAGGTACATTTCTAGTAAACCAAACTTGAACCTCTGTGTTATTTGATTCTAGTGCTAGTAAAAGTTTTATTTCTGCTGCTTTCTATGCTAAACTGCCTGTTAGTAGTAGGAGTGTAGACACGCCTTTGATGTAGAAACTGCCATAGGTAAGTCTACCAGAATTTTTGTGGTGATTGAATGTTGTGACATGGAATTAGAAGGTCACAAGTTTCCTATTAGACCATTCGTGATGACCTTTGGCTGGTTCGATGTAGTCCTAGGAATGGATTGGTTGGCGGACTACGAGGCGAAAATTGTATGTCACAAAAAGATGATTCGTCTGACAGCGCTTGGCGGGAGTTTGGTGACAGTTTATGGTGATCGAGTCACTACGATTCCGAAAGTGATTTTGATGGCGGTGGTGGGAAAGTGCATGAGGCGTGGATATAGCACCTACTTGGCCTATGTAAAGGATGTGGATACACCAACACCATAACTATCGGATGTACTGGTTGTGGGTGACTTTCTAGATGTATTCCCCAAGAATTTCAAGGGGTTCCACCTGACCGAGAGATCGAGTTTCAGATTGATTTGATACCAGGTGCCCAACCTGTTGCTAAGGCACCGTATCGGTTGGCTCTGACTGAGATGAAGGAGTTGATGGAGCAACTACAAGAGTTACTTGATAAGGGATCATTCGACCGAGCATCTCTCCTTGGGGTGCTCCGGTCTTATTTGTGAAGAAGAAAGATGGTAGCATGAGGATGTGTATCGACTACTATGAGCTGAATAAGTTGACAGTAAAGAACTGATACCCGTTACCGAGAATTAATGATTTGTTTGATCAGCTTCAAGGTGCCTGTTGGTTCTCGAGGATAGATCTTCGATCTGGCTACCTTTAGTTAAAGGTGAAAGAGAAAGATATCCCTAAAACAGCTTTTTGCACGCGCTATGGACACTACGAGTTTCTTGTTATGTCTTTTGGTTTAACCAATGCGTCAGCTGCTTTTATGGACTTGATGAATCAAGTGTGTCGGTCGATGTTGGATAAATCAGTGATTGTGTTTATTAATGATATCCTGATTTATTCAAAGAGCGATAATGAGCATGCCGGTCACATTCGAGAGGTGTTGGAGACGTTGAGAAGGGAGAAGTTGTATGCTAAATTCTCCAAGTGTACATTCTCGTTGCATGAGGTTCAGTTTTTGGGTCATGTGGTGAATCCTGATGGGATTATGGTGGACCCGACAAAGGTGGAGGCGGTGATGTAATGGAAGTCTCCAAAGATGCTATCCGAGATTCGTGGTTTCTTGGGTTTGGCGGGCTATTACAGAAGATTCATTCAAGACTTCTCTAAGATCGCTTCTTCACTATCCATGTTGACCCGTAAGGACGTAAAGTTTATGTGGGGTCAAGCTCAAGAGAAGGCGTTTGAGGATTTAAAGGCGAGATTAACTCAAGCTCCTATTTTGTCGTTACCCGATGGAAGTGAAGATCTGGTGGTTTATTCTGATGCTTCCTACTCGGGGTTGGAGTGTGTGTTAATGCAGAGAGGAAGGGTTATAGCCTATGCATCCCGAAAGTTGAAGGTTCATGAGGTTAACTATCCTACTCATGACTTGGAGGTAGCAGCTATAGTCTTCGCGTTGAAGATTTGGAGGCACTACCTGTATGGGACGAAGTGCATCATCTTCACCGACCATAAGAGCTTGAAGTATTTCTTCTTGAAAATTTTTTGAACATAAGGCAATGGAGATGGTTGGAGCTCATAAAGGACTATGATTGTGAGATCCATTACCTTCCTGGCAAAGCCAACGTGGTGGCGGATGCCCTCAGTCGAAAGGAGAGACCCGAGCCGATTAGGGTGATGGCTTATTAGTTGGTCATGACCTCTGATGTGATGAAACAAGTTATGGAGTTTCAAGATGAGGCATTGAAATAAGACCATCTTAACTCCGAAAGAATGAAAGGTCTAGTTGCGGAATTGGGTGAAATCACACTTGGTGTTAGAATTCGATTCGGACGAATGTGGATTCCTCGTTTTGGGGATCTACGTGTGAAGATTATGCATGAAGCTTATAAGACTCGATACTCCATTCATCCTGGTGCTATGAAGATGTACCAAGATATGAAGAAACATTATTGGTGGCCGGGTATGAAGCGTGATGTGGTAGAGTATGTGAGTAAATTCCTTACTTGTTTACAAGTGAAGGCCGAGCATCAAAAGCCGTATGGAAAGATCCATCCGTTGGATATACTGGAGTGGAAGTGGAGCATATCACTATGGATTTTATTACGAAGCTACCCCGTACCATGAAAGGGTATGATGCAATATGGGTGATAGTTGACCATTTAACGAAGAGTGCTCATTTCCTACCAATTCACGAGACTTATTCATCTGAGAGGTTGGAGGATTTGTTCATTAAAGAGATTGTAACTCTTCATGGTGTGATGGTGTCTATTGTGTCTGATCGTGACACCCGGTTTACATCTAAATTTTGGAAGAAATTCCACGACGCAATGGGGACGAGGTTACATATTAGCACGGCTTATCATCCTTAGACGGATGGTCAGTCGCAATGGGGACGAGGTTACATTTTTGTGGTGAAGTTTGAGGCACACGGGTTTGAAGGAAGTTCTACCCGAAGATGCTGCTAAGGTGAGGTATAGGATCCCTATTTTACGTGTTTTTCACTGATTTTGGGGCTGGAACGCATATGAAACTGTTTTTGGTTGTGTTGGGTGTTGTACCCGTATGTATGTGTGGTGTGTTTGTCTATGGTGTGCGATTTGGGTGGGGTTCGGATTTTTGGGCAGATTGTGTTTGATGGTGATGCGTATGGATTTCTAAGGCTTAGGATGGTTAGTATAAGCTTAGAACAGGTTAGAAAAGGTTTGGAGATGGCAATCTGTTGTTTTGGCCTGAATGAGACTGCATTTTGCACCCAGTTAGGGTTCATGCAACTGGGAATTTCCTTATACGACTGGAAGTCATGGAACCGAAGGTCATGCAACTGGAGGCCATACGGTCGAAATTCATGCGACTGAAGGTCATGCGCCTGGAAGACATGCAACTGAAGGTCATGCGCCAGGAATTCATGCGACAGAGGGTCAAGCGACTGAGGGTCAAGCGACTGAGAGTCCATACGCCTCATAGTTCCATACGCCCTATTGTGTCCATGCGACCGGAAGCTCTCCATACGCCTAAGTGCTCATACGCCCAAATAGGGCTCATGCGCTTGAAAGGACTTAGCATATTTTTTGGGGGAAAAGTGTAAATGTAGGCTTTGACTGGGGATGTTCTAGGGGATTTAGTAAGTTGACTTTTGAGGTCATTGTGACATCTGGTAAATTTCTGTTACCAACTCCGTTAGTTCCGTTAAGTCTTGTATACACGTGTCGTGAGCAAACACTAGTTGTCGTTTAACGTTGGTGACATAATAATAATGGGTAATGTTAATTTGGTGTGAATCTAATTGATTATGTGAGTATTGGGTTATGTTTATGTGTTTACACATTTTTAAAAGGTTAATTAGAAAATTAATCGCGTAACGCGGAAACGTGCCTATTTATTCGTATGTCTTGTGTTTTTATAAAGATAAGATATATAATGATTTTCATAAGTTTACATCTTTATATTATGAAGTTAAAAACACTTCACAAAGATTTTAAGCTTAGTTTTTATAAAATACAAATTACAAGGGTTAAAAGGGTAAATGTGTAAATTAAAATTAAATAAAACAAATCCCAAACCCTAATCCCACCCATTCGGCCGCAACACTCCCCTAAACCCCCTCACCATTGCGAAATCAGCCAAGAACAAGCAAGGAACACGAAATTGGATCGATTTCAAGGCATATAACTTGTTGGAATCATCAATTACAAGCTATAACACGTTTAAAGGTTAGATTTTTCATGTTTTTGTGAGTTTTTGTTTAGGGCCGAACCCTAATTCGTGAATTGGCCTTCATGGAGTTGAAATTGATGTTTTTTTGATGATGTTAGTATGTTAGTTAGATTGTATACATGTTAGTTAACGTCGATTATGCAAGAATTATATGTTTTTAGTGGTTTGATCATGAACTTTGGTGTTATGCAAACCCTAATTCGAAAATGGCATGATTATGTGAAGTTGATGATTGTTTGATGAATGTATGATGATTAATAGGTTGTATGGATGTTAGGATACATTGATTTTGCAAGAAATTGGTGAATTGGAATTGGTGTTCATAGGTTACTAATAATAGTAACTTTATTTGCATGTAATGTTGAACTATGGATGATATGATGTTATGGATGTGTTCATGGTGATAATTAGATGTTAGATGTTGTTGTGATCATTGGAAATTCAAGAACACATGTTATAGTTCATACATTACTAAAGATAGTAACTTTTTAGGTTATGAATTGATGAGTTATGATGTTTGAATGTTGTTGATCATGCTTAGATGATGATATGAGTTTGAATTGGTATGTTATTGATAAATCCATGAGTATATTGGGTATTGATAGATTTTGGGGTGTGCTTTCCCAAAAGGGAAGTTTATTTATGTAAAATGTGAAAGATGGTAGTTTGAACATATTTGGGATGTTAGAGCATGTTAGTATGATCATGGATGAATTCTAATGTGGTAGAATATGATAATTTGGTTGTATGTGATGTTGGGATAATCATGAATGATATTTGGACACTTATGATCATGTATGATTAGATGTGGTTTAGTAGTAGGACATCATGTTTGGGACTGGTAATTGATTGTTGGAATGTTGTTGAATGCAAAGCATATTGATAATAATATAGTTATGATCATTATACGCGCGTGCGAATCTGAGGCCCCTACTTAGTAGGATTGGCAGGGTTTAGGATGTGAAGTCGTGAGTGGCTTCACATGGCATGTGGTGATGGTTGATCTTTGTGTGACATGTTTGTTGTGTTATAACTAGTGATATGTTAATGTTCTAGATTCGCATGACTTGTATGATACTTGGTTGTATGATGATGTAAGTGTTACACCTGGATGATATAGCATACGTATGATCTATTTGAATGTTAACAATGTATGATACATGTGTATGATTACTTGAATGGTTTACAACACATAAAGTCACCAACGGGTCAAACGGGTCAACTAGGTCAAACATGTCTGTTTTGTTTGAAATCTTGAGTCCTTGGTTGTAGTGTACTTAGGGTTTCACATGTTCTTTGATTACACATACTCATGCACTTATATGATCTAGGTAACCTCTGAAGGTTGTCTGTCTATTCTGTTGCCAAGTCAAACCCTAGTTATCTATACACATATCAGGTGAGTTCATGCCCCACTCTTATTTAATCTCTTTTGGGGAGATAGCATGCTGGTAAATCACAAACGCTTTATATTTCAAGTTGTGTATAATATTATATAGTGTTGATATCATGGAAAAGTCCTCACACTTTCGAATTGTTAATATTGAATAGCAGGAAATTTGGGTAGTACTACTGGGTCTGACGAGCCCCACCTGTGTGACTCGAGGTCAACTGGGTGCAATTTGTCCTATGAACATTGTCACGACCTGTTAAGTCGTGGCAGGAGGCAACAACGTAACACAGTCAGCTTCAATTGCGAAATCACTATGAAATAATATTTACTGTTACGGACTAGCTATCTCTTACAATGCACTTTTATATCGCTATTATTAAACTATTTATGTTGAATATCTCTTGAACTCACCAACCATTGTGTTGACATTTTAGTATGCTATTCTCAGGTCATTAGCTTGTTTGCCATAGGAGCACTGCATGTTCACTGCATTCTAAGACACGATATTCAAGACAATTTTAGTATTTTAATAATTATGGTTTACTCTTTTGGGTGGCACTTGTTTTGCCATTGTTATACTTTCATTGCCTTGGTTGTTTTCAAAATGCTTCCGCATTGTTTAAATTTTGCATTTTGGTTGATTTTGTTTAAATTATGGCATATAGAGTCGTTCTGAGTAACTATTGACTGTGATCCTGGTTTGTTCACACCCTCGCGGTAAAACTCCGCAAGTGGATTTTGAGGGTGTGACAGATTGGTATCAGAGCCATTGGTTATAGGGATCTAGGTTGCATACACACTAGACTATAACCGCACACAGTTAATTAGTTACCTATGCCTTACTCTCATTTACTGTGTACTCATTGGCATACATGTCACACTCTCTGCAGCATGGAATCGTCTTCGAGAGCTCCGGTAAATGACCCGAATCACCTACCAGATCTGAATCCCACCTCCCGCACCTGTACCCGATGATGGATTCGATTGGCCCCGACTGGCTTATCCCCGAGAGGAGATTGACTGGGATCAACCATTTGCATTGATGAAGCGTGACCCTCCGCGAGACTGGCGTTCCTATCCTAGGTTTGTTGACCATATCATGTTTAGGGAGCGCGTACCCTTTCCAAAGCCAAGGACTAGGAACAATGCCAATCAACCCATGTCTTCACTCCCACGAACGGCGCAGTCCAACGAGCAACTGATTGCTGCACTAATGGCTGCACTGGATACTGAACAGCATCGCGTAAGGCGACTCACGGGTGAGTCTGTACACTACAGCAAGAGGTGTACAACCTGAGACACCAATTGGATGAACTCGAAGAAGAAACGGGAAGACTCTGACGGTTGTCCCATATGCAAGATGGTGTTATGGCACTCCAAGGACGCGTGACTGCTCGTGAATAGCGGGACGCCGTAGCCGATAATAGGATTGCCATTTTAGAGGCTCAGCTAGAGGCACTTCAGATTGCTATAGCTCCTGCTCCTGCAGCAGACCCTGAGTGAGGAGGATCCCGAGGAGGGACCCGAGGAGAGGAACCGGAGGAGATGGAGGATGATAGTGATGGGTCAGATGTTGTCGATTGACTTATTTATATGACTTAGACTACGTAGTGTTTTCTTTTTGAAACCTATGTGGGAAGGGTTGTTTCCCCACACGAATGACAAACTTCAATTTTGACATTGCTAAATACATTGTGACTCATTTGCATTTATTTACTTTGGTTATTATTTTTTTTTATGAATGTTGTGGTTGTGATGATACCGTTATTTCTTTTGTTTAATGTTTACTACACTTCAATGAGTTAAATATGTTTGATGTTACTCATTATTGTATTTGTGAATGTAAAGTGAAAAGAATGGACGCCCGTGGACGTGGACGTGGTCGTGGACGCGGACGTGGACGTGGCACCGGAGAACAGGGGGTGGTGCTATTAACATGACTCCCGCATAATTGGCTGCTCTAATTAATGAGCAGTTCAGGCGGCAGTGGCTGCTGCCCACGCAGGTCAGCCGGCAGGTAAACAATGACAGAAAGACAAATCTGATATCCTTATAACTGTAGGGGATGTCTGATTAATGTGTTGTGTTAAAACAGGACCCCAGTGTGTACATACAAGTCCTTCATGGACTGTAAACCACACACCTACAGCGGTACAGAGGGTCTGTAGGGCTTGTACGCTGGTTCGAGAAGACTGAGTCCGTTTTCTTCAAATGCAATTGTCCACCACGGATGAGTAAAGTATGCCACTGGGACTTTACAGGGTGCTGCTCTGTCTTGGTGGAACGCGCAAGTCCAGATGCTTGGACAAGCGATGGCGAATGGACTTTCATGGGATGAGTTCAAAGCAATGATGACCGAGGAGTACTGTCCTTGCAGCAAAGTACAGAAGTTAGAAATGGAGTTCTGGCAACTGAAAATGCAGGGCTCAAAATTGAGGCTTACACCACCAGAACCCATGAATTAGAACTTTGTGCCCGGGAATGGTGAATGAGGTGCATAAAAGGATAGAGCATTACATACGGGGATTACCCGAAATCCAGAGTATGGTAATGCTTCCAATCCAGCCACAATTCAGCAAGCCATCCAGCTAGCTCACAGGCTAACTGACCAAGCCGTGGAGCAAGGACGTCTACCCAAACGGGACGTTGTGGCAAGCGTGCCCGACAACAAAATAAAGTGGGACAATGCCAACAACACAAAGCATCATCTCTTCCAGTGGTCAACCTCGATCTCAGCAAGCAGCAACAGCCGTTCAGCAGCAACGGAGGTTTGACAATAACCGTAACTCAACCAGACGCCTGCAAATAATCAAGGACCCAGTGGTTATGGTGGGAGACACCCGAAGTGTACTCGGTGTAATTACCATCATGTGGAAGGTGTGATAGCTTCAAGTGTCAACGTTGTGGAAAAAATTGGACACGCTGCGAAGGATTGTCGTGGTGAACTGATGAGGAGGCCACAACAACCTCAAGAAACTCCCAAGGGTTGTTTTGAATGTGGAAAGAAGGGCATTACAAGCGAAACTGGCCCACAACTAAGGAGAACGAAATGGCAACAACACAACAACAACACCAACAACAACGGTAACAACAACAACAATGGTAATAATAAAACAATGGTGGAAATGGCACTGGAAATGGCAGCAATAAAGATGGAGCCAAGGGGAGAACTTTCTTCATTGGCTCAGGTGAGGCTCTAAATGATCCCATAACTGTTATTGGTAGATTCCCTGTTAATGGTTGTTTTGCTACGTACTATTTGATACTGGAGCCGATAGGAGTTTTGTGTCCTTAAATGTAGTCTTTTAAGTGATATACCCTCTGCTTTAGAATCTAAATACACTGTGGAATTAGCCAATGGTAAACAAATCCATGTAACGCATATCCTTAAAGATTGTAAGATAGAACTTGATGGTCATACTTTCGCTATAGATCTCATGCCTGTTACGCTGGGGAGTTTTGATGTTGTGATAGGCATGGATTGGCTCTCCGCAAGCAAGCGGAAGTCATATGTCACGAGAAGATCATACGGATCCCGTTGGTGATCAACTCTTACCGTCAGGTGATAGAAGTGGTGCTGTGATAGGCATCATCTCATATATGAAGCCCAAAAGTTGTTACGAAAGGGCCGTGTGGCTATCTAGCACTTGTAACCTGACAAGCAGGTAGGAGAAAAGAGCATGGAGGATATTCCCGTAGTACGCGACTTTCCGAGGTGTTCCAAGAGGATCTTCCTGGATTACCACCGCACCGCCAGTGGAATTCCAGATTGAGTTGACTCCCGGCGCAGCTCCGATTGCTAGGGCACCCTATCGATAGCACCGAACGAACTACAGGAGTTGTTGTCACAACTTCAGGAGCTTTTGGATAAGGGCTTATTCGACCTAGTACATCACCTTGGGGCTCCTGTTCTCTTTGTTAAGAAGAAGGAGGCACATTTTGGATGTGCATCGATTATCGAGAGTTAAACAAAGTAACAAAGTAACAAACCGATACCCTTTACCTCGTATTGACGACTTGTTCGATTAGCTTCAAGGATCAAGCTATTACTCGAAGATTGACTTGAGATCTGGTTATCATCACTCAGTGTTCGAGAAGAAGACATTCCCAAGACGGCATTTCGTACTCGTTATGGTCATTATGAGTTCTTGGTCATGGCCTTTTGGGTTGACTAATGCACCTGTTGTGTTTCATGGACCTCATGAACCGCGTGTGCAAACCTTATCTGGATCATTTGTCATTGTGTTCATCGATGATATACTGATATACTCTAGGACCAAGAGGAGCATGAAGAACACTTGCAAATGATTTGGAACTGTTGAAAAATGAGCAGCTGTATGCTAATTCTCAAAGTGTGACTTTTGGATAAGAGAAGTACAATTCTAGTCATATTGTTAATGAGAAAGGAATACACGTTGATCCTGCCAAAATTGAGGCGATAAAGAATGGACTACACCCAAAACGCCGAGCGAGATAAGACAATTTCTAGGATTAGCAGGATATTACCGCCGATTCATAGAAGGATTTTCTAAGATCGCATAACCTCTCACAGCCTTGACTCACAAAGGAACGACAAACAGATAGACTAAGAGTCAAGAATCAGCTTTCCAATTTTTAAAACAAAAACTCTGTACTGCCCCGATATTAGCATTACCAGAGGGAACAGATGACTTTGTGGTGTATCGCGATGCATCCATTCAAGGATTGGTTGTGTCTTGATGCAACGAGACAAAGTATAGCCTACGCCTCGAGACAACTAAAAGTTCATGAGAAGACTACCCACCCATGACTTAGAATTGGGTGCAGTAGTTTTTGCCTTAAAGATCTGGAGAGACTTACTACGGTACCAAGTGCACTATCTACACCGATCACAAGAGTCTTCAACATATCTTTGAGCAAAGGAGTTGAATATGAGCAGCGACGTTGGGTGGAACTACTAAATGATTATGATTGCGCAATTAAGTATCATCGGGAAAGGCGAACGTAGTTGCCGATGCTTTAAGCAGGAAGGAAACAGCTAAACCCCCGACGGGTGCGAGCTTTACAGCTTACTATCAGTACGCAACTGCCCGAACAAGTTAAGGAGGCACAGATAGAAGCTTTAAAAGTAGAAAATATGTTCTGAATTGTTAAGGGGAATGGATAGCACTAGTGGTGAAAAAGGATGGAATTCGGTATTTCATGGATAGACTTTGGGTGCCTGTTCATGGAAATCTGAGAGATTTAGTTATGAGCGAGGCACACAAATCTAAGTATTCTATACATCCTGGATCCGACAAGATGTATCATGACCTAAAGGCTCACTATTGGTGGCCTAACATGAAAGCGGATGTAGCTACGTATGTGAGCAAGTCTTTGACCTGCTCGAAGGTAAAAGTGGAATATCAAAAACCATCCGACTATTACAACAACCGAGATTCCAATGTGGAAATGGGAACAGATCTCCATGGATTTTATTACTAAACTACCCTGGACTAGTACTGGTTGTGACACGATAGGGGTTATTGTGGATCGATTGACAAAGTCTGCTCATTTCCTTGCAATAAGGGAAACCGACAAGATGGAGAAATTAACTCGCCTGTACCTCAAGGAGATCGTTTCGAGACACGGTGTACCGATCTCAATTATCTCTGACCGTGACACTCGTTTCACGTTGCATTTCTGGCAATCATTGCAGAAATCTTTGGGTACACATTTGGATATGAGTACTGCATATCATCCACAGACGGATGGTCAGAGTGAGCGTACTATACAGACGTTGGAGGATATGCTACGTGCTTGTGTGATTGACTTCGGGAATAACTGGGAAATTCACCTGCCATGGTGGAGTTTTCTTATAACAACAGTTATCACACTAGTATACAGGCAGCACCTTTCGAGGCGCTGTATGGGAGAAAGTGTAATCACCGGTTTGCTGGGCAGAAATTGGTGATAGTCAGATAACAGGTCCTGAGTTGATTCATGAGACACGGAGAAGATTGTGCAGATACGGAACCGTATGGCTGCAGCGCGAGACAGCAAAAGAGTTATGCTGACAAGAGACGGAAACCTTTAGAGTTCAGGTTGGCGACAAGGTTTTGTTGAAAGTCTCACCATGGAAAGGCGTAGTTCGGTTTGGCAAATGGGAAACTAAATCCAAGTACGTTGGACCATTTGAGATAGTGGAAAGAATAGGTCCAGTAGCCTATCGATTACCCTACCTATTCGCTAAGTGGAATTCATGATGTATTTCACATGTCAAACCTGAAGAAGTGCATAATGATGAAACACCGGTCGTACCACTAGAAGAAATTCAAGTGGATGAACAATTGCGTTTTATTGAAGAACCAGTTGAGGTGATGGACCGTGAGGTGAAAACACTTAAGCAAAGTAAGATACCTATTGTTAAAATCCATTGGAATTCGCGACGTGGACCAGAATTCATATGGGAACGGGAAGATCAAATGAAGCTTAAGTACCCTCAACTATTCGAAGGGACGATGCCAGCAGACGAAGGTATTGATTTAAATTTCGGGACGAAATTTCTTTCAACATGGGGATGATGTGACAACTCGTCCAAAACTCACTCGATTTCGATTTCTGTGTGCCAATGCAGTAGACCAGTGATGGAACACTCTCACCATGTAACGCAATTTTCGGGACGAAAATTCTTTCAACATGGGGATAATGTGACATCCGGTAAATTTCCGTTACCAAACTCCGTTAGTTCCGTTAAGTCTTGTATACACGTGTCGTGAGCACACACTAGTTGTTGTTTAACGTTGGTGACATAATAATAATGGGTAATGTTAATTGGTGTGAATCTAATTGATTATGTGAGTATTGGGTTATGTTTATGTGTTTACACATTTAAAAGGTTAATTAGAAAATTAATCGCGTAACGCGGAACGTGCCTATTTATTCGTATGTCTTGTGTTTTATAAAGATAAGATATATAATGATTTTCATAAGTTTATATCTTTATATTATGAAGTTAAAAACACTTTACAAAGAGTTTAAAGCTTAGTTTTTATAAAATACAAATTACAAGGGTTAAAAGGGTAAATGTGTAAATTAAAATAAATAAAACAAATCCCAAACCCTAATCCCACCCATTCGGCCGCAACACTCCCCAAACCCCTCACCATTGCGAAATCAGCAAGAACAAGCAAGGAAACACGAAATTGGATCGATTTCAAGGCATATAACTTGTTGGAATCATCAATTACAAGCTATAACACGTTTAAAGGTTAGATTTTTCATGTTTTGTGAGTTTTGTTAGGGCCGAACCCTAATTCGTGAATTGGCCTTCATGGAGTGAAATGATGTTTTTGATGATGTTAGTATGTTAGTTAGATTGTATACATGTTAGTTAACGTCGATTATGCAAGAATTATATGTTTTTAGTGTGTGATCATGAACTTTGGTGTATGCAAACCCTAATTCGAAAATGGCTTGATTATGTGAAGTTGATGATTGTTTGATGAATGTATGATGATTAATAGGTGTATGGATGTTAGGATACATTGATTTTGCAAGAAATTGGTGAATTGGAAATGGTGTTCATAGGTTACTAATAATAGTAACTTTATTTGCATGTAATGTTGAACTATGGATGATATGATGTTATGGATGTGTTCATGGTGATAATTAGATGTTAGATTGTTGTTGTGATCATTGGAATTCAAGAACACATGTTATAGTTCATACATTACTAAAGATAGTAACTTTTTAGGTATGAATTGATGAGTTATGATGTTTGAATGTTGTGATCATGCTTAGATGATGATATGAGTTTGAATTGGTATGTTATTGATGAATCCATGAGTATATTGGGTATTGATACATTTTGGGATGTGCTTTCCTAAAAGGGAAAGTTTATTTATGTAAAATGTGAAAGATGGTAGTTTGAACATATTTGGATGTTAGGAGCATGTTAGTATGATCATGGATGAATTCTAATGTGGTAGAATATGATAATTTGGTTGTATGTGATGTTGGGATAATCATGAATGATATTTGGACACTTATGATCATGTATGATTTAGATGTGGTTTAGTAGTAGGACATCATGTTTGGGACTGGTAATTGATTGTTGGAATGTTGTTGAATGCAAAGCATATTGATAATGAATATAGTTATGATCATCATACGCGTGCGAATCTGAGGCCCCTACTTAGTAGGATTGGCAGGGTTTAGGATGTGAAGTCGTGAGTGGCTTCACATGGCATGTGGTGAATGGTGATCTTTGTGTGACATGTTGTTGTTATAACTAGTGATATGTTAATGTTCTAGATTCGCATGACTTGTATGATACTTGGTTGTATGATGATCTAAGTGTTACACCTGGATGATATAGCATACGTATGATCTATTTGAATGTTAACATGTATGATACATGTATGATTACTTGAATGGTTTACAACACATAAAGTCACCAACGGGTCAAACGGGTCAACTAGGTCAAACATGTCTGTTTTGTTTGAAATCTTGAGTCCTTGGTTGTAGTGTACTTAGGGTTTCACATGTTCTTTGATTACACGTACTCATGCACTTATATGATCTAGGTAACCTCTGAAGGTTGTCTGTCTATTCTGTTGCCAAGTCAAACCCTAGTTATCTATACGCATATCAGGTGAGTTCATGCCCCACTCTTTATTTATCTCTTTTGGGGGAGATAGCATGCTGGTAAATCACAAACGCTTTATATATTCAAGTTGTGTATAATATTATATAGTGTTGATATCATGGAAAATTCCTCACACTTTCGAATTGTTAATATTGAATAGCGGGGAAATTGGGTAGTACTACTGGGTCTGACGAGCCCCACCTGTGTGACTCGAGGTCAACCGGGTGCAATTTGTCCTATGAACATTGTCACGACCTGTTAAGTCGTGGCAGGAGGCAACAACGTAACACAGTCAGCTTCAATTGCGAAATCACTATGAAATAATATTTACTGTTAACGGACTAGCTATCTGTTACAATGCACTACTTTTTATCGCTATTATTAAACTGTTTATGTTTGAATATCTCTTGAACTCACCAACCATTGTGTTGACATTTTAGTATGCTATTCTCAGGTCATTAGCTTGCTTGCCATAGGAGCACTGCATGGTTCACTGCATTCTAAGACATGATCTTCAAGACAATTTTAGTATTAATAATTATGGTTTACTCTTTGGGTTGGCACCTGTTTTGCCATATATACTTTCATTGCCTTGGGTTGTTTTCAAAACGCTTCCGTATTGTTTAAAGTTTGTATTTTGGTTGATTTTGTTTAAATTATGGCATATAGAGTCGTTCTGAGTAACTATTGACTGTGATCCTGGTTTGTTCACACGCCTCGCAGTAAAACTCCGCAAGTGGATTTTGAGGGTGTGATAGTCATAGATGATGGGATGGGTGTGTATGATTGATGCATGATGGTATGTTGATGAGATAGTCATGTGTGATGGTGACTTGCAGGTGATGTTCTGTATGTTCATGATTATGTCCCTTATTTGTATGATTATTTTTCCCGTTACTTTACGTTGAATGTAATGAACGAAATGATAAAGTATTATGACGTAAAGTGGAAGATAATGAAAAGAGGAATGTAATGATAGAATGCATACATAATGAATGAATAAAGGTAAAAAAGGCTTGCTAGCAAATGTATAGAGGTTCACACCCAATAAAGGGTGGTAGCTTAACTGTGTGTGGGTTAGCTACCCCAGAAGGATGCACACTAGGGTCTTATCCGTGCGATTGACCATACGTATGGGATCCTTGCTTGCCCTGGTATTGTGGTCAGACCACCATGCACCATGTATGGGGTCCATTTTAGACTTCGGCCCAGTACCGCTTATTCATGATGGTGGGGTGAAGCACATGACATTGGTCCGAATGAAAGAAAAGATTAATGATGTATGTATGGCATGAACGATACGAAAGAAAAGGAATGAATGATAACGAGTAACGTGCGATGAACGAAAGAATAATGAAGATAATAATGATATTATCTATGTGTATGCATGATGCATGATCGTTTACGGTTGTAAAGAACGGTTTTAAACGAAAGATAAAGTATGTTTTTGTTACAACTAGAACTCACTCAGCAACGCTAACTTTTATGTGTTTCCAGTTGGCAGGATGGTTGTTGAGGATGGCACGGGGCGGCTACTTGGCTCATTTGGATGACATTTTTGTATAATGTTTTTGCATTATAATATGAACAAAGGATATTTTGTAATGATGTTGTATTATTTTGCAAAAGCATTATTTTAAGGAAATGAATTGTTTGTTTTAATGATTCCGCTACAACACTTTATTAAGGTTAATGTAATTATATGTTTTAAGTGCAATGATGGACGAGCTGTAAGCATCCCGGGAACAGGGCCTTACAATTGCATGACCCCAAATAGGACACATGCAGTTTTTCCCTCATTATTAATGGTCTAGTTATAGCTATAGACGTTTGATTAATGACTCAGCTAAGCCAATTTGTGTGTGTACATGAGCAACAGGTGTTTAACAATAATTCCTACAGACATGCAATAATTATTAAAAGCATGTGATGTAATTCACCAACATTATCAAGTCTCACCCTTTTAATAGTATAATTAGGAAAATGTGTTCTTAATTTGATAATTTTTGCAAGAAATTTCACAAATGCTACATACGAGTTGATAACAAAGAGACACGAGACTATCTACTTGACTCGTCTATCAAAACCATAAAGTATCTAAATGGTCCACATGGTGGATGAATTCGCTCACATATATCTCCTTGAATTGTTTTAAGAAACAAAGATGATTCCTTTTCAATTCCCATTGCGAAGACTTTGCAATTAATTTCCTAAGAGAACAAGATGTACACAAAGGAATTTTATCGATTGTGGATATATTGATATTTCAATGGATGCTCATGAGTGTTTTCAGTTATTTTTTTTATCATTATAGATCATGGATGACCTTCTGTCATGCCATAAGTTAAGTGTTTCAGGATCACAATTTTTTTTAACTAATATGTATAATTTAAACCAGACTGAAGCATTGACAATTTTTCTAATATCTGATCTTTGCTTATTATATGCAAATATTTTTCATCATCAACAGTTCTTGACTGGGTATCATATCCGTTTTGATATATGTTTTTGAAACTCAACAAATTTCTTGTTGATTTTGGGGAAATAAATCATTTACTATCATAAGCTTTGTACCATTTGATAATGCTAAATTAGTTTTTCTCACTCCTTCTATTAGGTCTGTAGGGCCTGATATTGTATTAACAATTCCTTTTGTTGGTTTAAGTTTATAAAAATATTTCTTACATCTAAGTATAGTGTGCGTGGCTCCACTATCCGGTATACATATATTTGCTTCATTTGTTTGATGTTAAGCTCCGGTGATTTTCAATTTTAATCTTGAAAGTATAAAGAAAAATAATAATGACTGTGATTGTGAGAATAAAATTAGAAATTTGTTGAGAAATATTAGAAGTAGTAATCCATAAATTTTCTTGAAATAATGTTGGGTAGATTAGTTTATATGATTATTCAAGGAAATGAAAGGAAATTATATTACAGAAACTTCGAACTTGGTAAAAATCTAGAAAGGTTATATAATAACCCTTATATTTTATAAAAATTCCTAGATATGTTTCATGATTTAATTCGTATGTATGACTGAGTTGTATATTTATAGCGTTTTGTATATAGGAAATTAAAAGGAATAGCAACACATTGAGATCAATTACAAAACATTTACATAAAGTATAATTTCTAGAATATAACAATATTTAAGAATTTTATAATTTTTAGAGTTGTTTAGCTATTTCTTCTAAGTATGTAAATTTTGTAAAAATCCTAGATAATTTGTCTGTTATGATTATTAATCTGAAATTTTATGAGATACTATAGATTTGAGAGTATTTAGGCTAGTAATTTTGGTGATTGTTGGATGACATAAGCTATCGAATTGGAATTTTTGTCAATTTTTGTGATTTAAAATGCTGAAAATTTTAAATAAATTAGATTTATTCTAACATATAATTATTTTATAGGAATTATTTGACTTGTTGGCTGGAATTAAGGTGAGTAACATATCCCCTTTTTATTTATAAAATTTAGGGAAAAAGCACACTGTTTATGTTGAATTGGATGCATTTTTGGAAAATTTTGATTTGTTATCGTCATATTGACATAACCATTGATTCGGATGGGGAGCCGTTAAATAATATAGGTAGTGCTAGTTAGGAAATGTTAACCTACATACTCTGAGATGAGGGTAACAATATTATATTATTTGATTACGTGATTTGTATTTGATAATTATGAATCTGTTGACATGTGTATAGGTTTGGTTGTGAGTTTGATTGTACTACATCAATTCAAAATGATTATATTAATTAAACCTATGTTCTCACCAAATATTTGTTGACTGTTTTGATATACTTTTTTAGGTCAGCAAAATGTACTATCATCTCGTGTATACATTCAACACGAATAGTGATCGGCACGACTATCTAGGAAAGCCATGCATATGGTTGACTATTGAAATGCTTGATTTCAGTCTTTACGTAGATGTTCATGTCCACTACTAGCTGGAGATATGTGACTTGTTGAAGATATATTTTGTTTAGGATTACTATGTATACGTCTAAAATATTAGACTAAATTTTCTAAGATGTAATCCTAATAATTATATATTATTGAAAGTAATTTTAAATTATTGTTGTGATTTGCATGCTTTGATAATCAATGTGTTTTAAACTAACGAGTCACACCCAAAGCATTTTACGTGAAGGCCCCACTTCCGGAACACTTACAGTTGAACAATCTGTAAAACCCGACCCCTCGCACCAACAATATTGTCTGCTTTGCTCACAATGAGCTCACGGATTTGCTTTTCGTTGCCCGGTGAAAACTTCACATGGAGGTCATCCATCCTTGGACAGCTCTTCGCTGAGCACGCTTAACTGTGAAGTTCTCCTTTCATCCATAACCAATACGCCCAAAACGCATGATTAATGTTAGAGGCAGGACATTCCTTATGAACCAGGAATCTCTCTTGTCCACGACCTATATGGGATATGTGTAGGGTGTCACAAGCACCCCCTGTTTGGACTCATTGTCCTTGATGACCCGAGAAGTCACCATCCTCGGTGAGGTATGTCCCACACCCCAAACGGAACATGAGTGGCTCTCATACCATTTTGTAATACCCATCCCCTCGCACCAACAATATTGTCCGCTTTGTTCACAAGGAGCTCATGGATTTGCTTTTGGTTGCTCGGTGAAAACTTCCGATGGAGGTCACCCATCCGTGGACTGCTCCCACCTAAAAACGCTTAACTGTGGAGTTCTCCTCTCATTCATAGCCAATACGACCAAAACGTGTTGTGATGTTAGAGGCATGCCATTTTTTATGAACCAAAAATCTTTTCTGTCCATGACCGATGTGAGAAATATGTAGGGTGTCATACAATCATTTCACATCATAATTAAAAATACATAAATTTTCATTTAACCAGCGTAGTGGAATAATTTAACAAACACCATTTCATGTAATAATAATTGCTTTTGCCAAATAATACATCATAACATTACAAAATATGGGTTGGTTGCATTACAATGCAAAAACATCATTTCTACACAATGGATGCCATTCTCTCATTGCCCAGTAGCTTCACCCCGTGCCATCCTTAGTAACCATTACCTGCCAACTGAAAATACATAAAAGTCAGCGCTATTGAGTGAGTTCTAGTTTTATAAAAAATATAGTTATTACCTTCCATTTTTTAAAACATTATCTTTCGTTCGTACATGATCATACATCTTACATACATCAATTTATTAACATTATTATCTTTGTTATCACATGTATTCATTCATTTCGCACTTTTCATTATCTTTAAGTTCTATCCGGATCCTTTCATATGCTAAACCCCCCTCTTAGGCACAAAGCCAACTTATATAGGTTAAGTGACAAGGATTCCATATCGCACGTATGGAGTAGTCACTCCCCTATGTGTGAACCCTCATGGGTTAGCCAAGATCGTAAGCTATAAAACACACAGTTGAGCTAACAACTCTCATGGAGTTATGAACCTCCTTATATTTTTCTCGCAAGACTTTTCATTCGTTCGTTCATTATGTCCACTTCCATTATCTTAGATCTTTCGATTCGTTAAAATAATACTTTTCTTTCAAAAACATAATCACACCACATAAAGCCACGAAATAATACATAATAAGGAACATAAGAAAACAGTCCACAAACATGCATAACATCAACATATAACATCACCATAAACATTCCAAGTCATAGCCTAGAAATCTTTTTTCCCAAAAATTCAGAATAAATTTAAAGGCATTAGGCGCATGACCACTATGTGGGCGCATGGGGAAAATTTGGACGTATGGGTTGGGTTTTTGGCGCATGGGCACTATACGTGCGCATGTCCAACACTTAGGCATCTAGGCAAAATCCTAAGCGCATGGCACTATGCAGGCGCATGAGCTTGACTTTGGCGCATGGGCACTTGGGCATTTGGTAGACTTAGGCGCATTGGAACACTTACGCGTTGTAACGCCCCGTTCTTGGGACGCTTACAGCTGGCCAATCATCACACATAAAACATATATTTACATTAACTTAAATAAACATTGCAATGAAAACATTTAAAACGACATTTCATTTCATTATAAAAGCTTTTACGAGATAATACATCGTTGTCAAGTTACAAAATAGATGTTGCATTACATCACAAAAGCATTGTAAAAAATGGATGCCATCCAAAAAGACCCAAGTAGTTGCCCCGTTCGATCCTTAGCAACCTTTACCTGCCAACTGGAAACACATAAAATTCAGCATTGCTGAGTGAGTTCTAGTTTTAAAATAAAACATACTTTATGTTCATTTAAAACCATTCTTTATAATCATACGTGATCATGCACTATACATACACATATATAATATCATTATTACCATCATTATTCGTTCATTCAATCCGTACATTCATCATTACATCATTACTTTCATGTGGACCAATGCCATGCGCTTCACCCCACCGTCATGCATAAAGCAGGTACTAAGCCTGAGGTCTTTCATAGAACCCAAACACTATGCATGAAGCTGACTCTAGTACCAAGGGTAAGCGGCAAGGGTCCTATACATATGGTCAATCACAAGGATTGAACCCTAGTGTGCATCCTTCCGGGGTAATTAACCCGCACACAGTTGAGCTAACACCTTTCATTGGGTGTGAACCTCCATACATTTGCTTAATCACGCGAATCAAGCCCCAGTGTGCATCCTTCCGGGGTAGCTAACCCACACACGGTTGAGCTAACACCCTTCATTGGGTGTCAACCTGCTTACATTTTCTTGCAAGCCTTTCATACTTTCATTCATTAATGCATGCATTCTTTCATTACGTTCATCTTTTCATTATCTTCCACTTTACGTTATATAATACATTTACCCGAATCGGCTCGGGTCTTTTCTTTTCGACTAAGGGCATCCGCCACCACGTTGGCTTTGCCCTGATGGTAATGGATCTTGCAATCATAATCTTTTATGAGCTCCAACTATCTCCTTTGCCTCATGTTTAAATCTTTCTACTTGAAGAAATACTTCAAGCTTTTATGGTCAGTGAATATGGTGCACTTCGTCCTGTATAGGTAGTGCCTCCATATCTTTAACGTAAAGACCACGACTACAAGCTCCAAGTCATGAGTATGATAATTGACCTCATGAAGTTTCAACTTTCGGGATGCGTAGGCTATAACCTTTCCTATTTGCATTAACACACATCCCAACCCCGAGTAGGAAGCATCTGAATAAACCATGAAATCTTCGCTTCCATCGGGAAACGACAAGACAGGAGCTTGAGTCAACCTTACCATTAATTCCTCAAATGCCTTCTCTTGAGCCTGACCCCACATAAAGTTTACATCCTTACGGGTCAACTTAGTTAGTAGAGAAGCGATCTTAGAGAAGTATTTAATAAACCTTCGGTAATAGCCCGCCAAACCCAAGAAACTACGAATCTCGGATGGCGTCTTCGGAGACTTCCATTGCATCACCGCCTCCACCTTTGCCAGGTCCACTATAATCCCCTCGGGATTCACTACGTGGACCAAGAACTGCACCTTGCGCAACCAGATTGCGCACTTGGAGAATCTAGCATACAACTTCTCCCTTCTCAACGTCTCCAACACCTCTCGTATGTGACTGCCATGCTCCTCCTCGCTCTTTGAATAAATCAGGATATCATCAAACACAATCACTGATTTATCTAACATCAGCTGATATACTCGATTCATTAAGTGCATAAAAGCAGCTAGCGTGTTAGTCAAACCAAAAGACATAACGAGAAACTCGTAGTGTCCGTAGCGCATGCGAAAAGCTGTTTTAGGTAAATCCGGCTCTTTCATCTTTAACTGATGGTAGCCAAATCGGAGATCTATCCTCGAAAACCAATTGGCACCATGGTGCTCATCAAACAGATCATTAATTCTCGGTAACGGGTATCGATTCTTCACTATCAACTTGTTGAACTCACAGTAGTATATACACAATCTCATACTGTTGTCTTTCTTCTTCACGAATAAGTCCAGAGCACCCAAGGATAGATACTCGGTCTAATAAACGCGTTATCAAGCAGCTCTTGCAATTGCTCCATCAACTCTTTCATCTCAGTCGGAGCCAACCTATACGATGCCTTAGCAACAGGTTGGGCACCTGGTATCAAGTCAATCTGGAACTTCGATCTCGCGGTCAGGTGGCACTCCTGGTAAGTCTTCGGGAAACACGTCTGGAAAGTCACAAACCACCGGTACGTCGGTCAATTGTGGTGTTGGCGTATCCACATCATTTACATAGGCCAAGTAGGCACTACATCCACGCCTCAGGCACTTTCCTGCCACCGCCATCAAAATCACCTTTGGAATCGTCATGACTCGGTCACCATAAACTATTACCGAACTCCCGTCAGGCGCTGTCAATCGAATCATCTTCTTGTGACACACAATATTTGCTTTGTAGTCCGCCAACCAATCTATTCCTAGGACTACGTCAAACCCGCCTAAGGTCATCACAAAGGGTCTAACAGGAAACTTGTGACCTCTAGTTCCACGTCGCAACCTTCTGTCATCTTGGAAATCCTGATAGACTTACCTATAGTAGTTTCTACATCAAAGGGTGTATATATATTCTTACTACTAACAGGAAATTAACATAGAAAGTAGTAGAAATAAAACTTTTACTCGCTCCAGAATAAAAAAACAAAGAGCCTAAAGTTTGGTTTACTAGAAATGTACCTGAAACAACATCGGGGTTCGTCCTAGCCTCCTCCTACGTCATTATGAATGCTCTGGCACTCGCCCTCTGCCCTTCCCCTCCAGCCTTCTTCACTCCCGATCCTTCCGCCCTTGGCCTCTTGCAATCCGTACTCATGCGACCATTCCCGCCACAGTTAAAACATCTCCCTGCTTTGCATTCCATCGCCATATGACCAGGCCTCCCACACTTGAAGCACACGTTCGATCCCAACCTACATTCGCCGGTGTGCTCCTTCCACACTTACCACACCTCTTCGACCCTGCACTAGATGTGACCACACGTGGGTCATCCACCCGTGCACCTTTGTTGCTTGGAGTGGCCCCACCATGTCCAACCCGCTTCCCATTCTAGTTCCAATCACCCCCACCCTTCTTGCTCACCTCAGCTACCACCACCTCTCGCTCATCATACAACCTCCCTGCCAAGTCAACTGCTGACCTAAACATGTTCGGTCGGGCAGTGATCATGTGCCTGTGAACATCCGCTGGAAAGACTTGAATATACCTCTTGATCTTTCATGACAAGGGTGTCACTTGATCTGACATTAGCCGTGCCATCTCATTAAACTTCGTGGTGTAATGCTGATGTGTCATTGTTCTCGCCTTCAGCTGCAGGAACTCTCACTCAACTATGTCCATCTCATGGTGAGGGAAGAACTCCTCATTCACGAACCTCTTCAACTCTGCCCACTTCATCCTTTCTATCGTTCGACTACCCTCGGCTTGGATGATATTTTCCACCAACACAAAGGCGAGTCCACAAATGAATGGGCAGCAAACTTCACAATTTGGTCCTCTCGACACTCACTGATATGCAAAAAACTTCTATCTCTCTCACCCATTAGTGAGCAGCAGTAGCAGTGCCATTATCATCGAAGGTAGCGGACTTGCATCGTTAAAATGCCCCATAGTTACAGCCTCGTGCCGCCTCAGGCACAGGCTCTTCTTTTTCCTCCTCTTCATCATCGGAGAGAACCGTTTCAGGCTCCGGTCGCTCCCGTTCTCCTGAGGACCTATTTCTATCCTTTCTTTCTCCTTCCCTTACGGCCTTTATTACTTTGGTCACCACAGACGGTAAGATTGTCTGCATGACCTTATAAACTTCTTCTACAACGGCCTCCTTTACTAATAATCTCAAATTAGCACTCTCATCACCGCTCTCCGGATGAGGAGTCTCGGGTTCTTCATGAACCACCTTTTCAACTCTAGGCCTTCCTCTTTTGGGTCGCGGTTCAGCACCATGCACACCATGACCTCCACCCCTCGAAGCTTTTGATGATCTATGACCGACCATCCTCTAACACACACTAAAAGATTCAAACACCAACACCATCATTCAAGAGAATAGCTCACTTTATGTCAAGTAAAGTAAGTCCCTAATTACAGTGGTAAGTATGACTAACCACTTACTTCACTTTTCATACCCCAAGCATTAACTATCCTAACTACATCAGTATCTAAATCTACTAACAGCACACAAAACATTTCACATAACATGCGCACATAATGCCGATTAACATTAAGAAAATAACTAATGGCATGCAGCTACTCGGACTGGCATCCCTTCCCTTTCTGTCCCATTTTCAGTTTAAGTTTAGGTTTATTTGAAAATTTACCAGTGTCACTTAAACCTGACTCTTGTACCAACTTGTAAGGCCCCATTCCCGGGATGCTTACAGTTGGCCAATCATCGCACATAAAACATATATTTACATTAACTTAAATAAACATTGTAGCGAAAACATTTAAAATGACATTTCATTTCATTATAAAAGCTTTTGCGAGATAATACATCGTTGCAAGTTACAAAATACACGTTGCATTACATCCAAAAAGCATTGTAAAAAATGGATGCCATCAAAAAAGAGCCAAGTAGCCGCATGTGCTATCCTCAGCAACCTTTACCTGCCAACTGGAAACACATAAATGTCAGCGTTGCTGACTGAGTTCTAGTTTTAAAATAAAACATACTTTACGTTCATTTAAAACCATTCTTTAAAATTGTACATGATCATGCACTATACATACACATAGATAATATCATTATTATCCTCATTATTCGTTTATTCAATCCGTACATTCGTCATTACATCATTACTTTCATTCAGACCAATGCCATGCGCTTCACCCCACCGTCATGCATAAGCGGGTACTGGGCCTGAGGTCTTTCATAGACCCCAAACTTTGTGCACGAAGCTGACTCTAGTACCTAGGGTAAGAGGCAAGGGTCCCATACATATGGTCAATCACAAGGATTGAACCCCATTGTGCATCCTTTCAAGGTAATTAACCTACACACAATTGAGCTAACACCCTTCATTGGGTGTGAACCTCCTTACATTTGCTTAATCACGCGGATCAAGCCCCAGTGTGCATCCTTCTGGGGTAGCTAACCCGCACATGGTTGAGCTAACACCCTTCATTGGGTGTGAGACTCCTTATATTTGCTTGCAAGCCTTTCATACTTTCATTCATTAATGCATGCATTCTTTCATTACCTTCCTCTGTTTATTATCTTCCACTTTACGTTATATAATACTTTTCGTTTGATTTTTTTAACATTCAACGTAAAGCCATGGAAAAATAACCATACATAACAAGGAACATAAACATAAACATACAAAATCACCATACAAGGCACATCACATTGGCCTAACATACCACATACATACAATCATGCATAAGCACCAATCATACACCACCATCACCCATCACATCATCTTTGACTTCAAAAAGTTAACTTACTATGCCCCCGAGAACCTCCGAAGTCAAAGCCTACTTTTAAATTTCCCCAAAAATCAGAAAATAATTCCAAGTCTTTAGGCGCATGGGCACTATGCAGGCGCATGAGCACTATGCAGGCGCATGGCCTTTCAGACGCATGAGGAACACTTAGGCGCATATGAAACTTTTAGGCGCATAGGAAACTTTTAGGCGCATTAGCACTATTAGGGCGCATGAGCAACACTTAATCTATTCTGGGCAATTCTAGGCGCATGAGCACTATCCAGGCGCATGAGTGCCTAGGTGCATGAACTATCTGGGCGTATGAACACTTAGTCAATTTCAGCCTATTCCTAGGCGCATGAGGTTTTGGCGCATGGAAACACTAAGACAGTTATTTACAGTTGGGCGTATGAGCTACTATTTAGGCGCATGAGCAGTCTATAACATACTTAACATCATAATTCAGTCCCCAAACATCACCTATCAAGTTCTAAGCTTAAACCATACATTCTAAGCCATAGAAACATACTCATAATGTAACACCCGAATATTTACTATTTTGAAGCCGGTGGCGAAAGAAAAGAAAATAAAGTCCAAAAGTCGAGGGACCAAACTCGCCAACGAAGAAAAGTTGGGAAATGTGGTGATATATGTAGGGAGAGGGCAGCCCACTCTCTCCACACCCACATTTCAGTTTCATAAAGAGAGAAGAGAGAGAAAGAAGAGAAAAGAGGAAAAGTGCCGGTTCGGGTCGGTTCGGGTCGCCAAAATCGTCGTGAAGCAAGCCAAATCGAAGCTCTGTCGTTGTGCTCGTTTAGGTGAGTTCTAGGACCCCTCTCTACATGTTTTTGAATGATTTTGGGGCTGGAACACATCTGAAAACCCTTTTTCGCGTTTTTGGGTGAAGACCAGTATGTATGCGTGTATGTATGCGTAGGACCCGTTTGGGGCTTGATTTCTTGCTTGGTTGTGTTTGAATAATGTTATGGTATGCATCCCTAAGGTTTAGGATGGTCGATTTAGGCTTAAAATGGGTTTAGATGAGTTGGAGGCCGAAAACCCTCGGCTGCAGTCGGGTTGAACTGCATTCTGCATCAGTTAGGGCTAGGCGACTGACTGGAGGCCGAATTGAGGCCATACGGCCGATTAGGGTGCGATTGGGGTTCATTCGCATGATTGGAGGGCCAGTCGCGTGGGGTCATGCGACTGAAGGACCATTCGCACGACTGATGGTCCAGTCGCATAGGTGCTCATCCGCATTGTTCATTTGCACGACTGGGTGTTCATTCGCATAGGTGTTCATCCATATTAGTTCATTCGCATGATGTTCAGTGGCATGGAGGCAATGCGACTGAAGGGTGTCCATACGCCGAATAGGGCTGTTGAACCCGAGGAAGGTGTAGATTGACTTCTGACTTTCAGGGAAAGTGCAAATGTAAGTTTTGACGTAAAGGTTCCCATAAAAGTTTTTAAGATGACGATCGAGGTCTTAGAAAGCAGGTTGGGCATGATGAGGGTGATGATGTTGTACGTTATGTATGTATGATGTTACATGTACAATGTGATGTTGGTGCATGTTAATGTTCCTTAATATGATGTTTAATATCTTTCCTATGGCTCTATCTATTATGATGAATGAACGAAGTATTATGTAACGTAAAGTGAAAGATAAAGAAAGAGGAACATGATGAATGAATGCATGTATTAATGAACGAATGAAACGTCTTGCACACATCGGATAAGGGGTCCTTCTTGGTGATTGACCCGAATGTAAAACCTCTACCGCTCACCCCTAGTACTGTGGCATACGTTTAGCTGTTCATTTGTTGACTTCGGCCCAGTAGCTAAGACTGATGGTTACTCCTAGTACCGTGGCATACGTTTAGCTGTTCATTTGTTGACTTCGGCCCGGTAGCTACGACTAACTGGGGTGTAGCACATGGTATGGTATGGATGATGTCCGATGCGCAAGTAAGGTAATGAAAGAACGAATGAACGAATGATGAAGATAATAATGATATTATCTTTGTGTACGTACGATGCATGATCATGTAAAAGTAACGAACGGTTTATATGAAAGTAAAGTATGCTTTATTTATAAAACTAGAACTCACTCAGCAACGCTGACTTTGATGTGTTTCCAGTTGGCAGGTAACGATTGCTGAGGATGGCACGGGCGACTACTCAGCTCTTTTGGGGATGGCATTCTTTGATTAATGTTTTTGCATTGTAATGCGAACAAGCTATTTTGTAATGAATGTTGTATTAACTTGCAAAAACTTTTACATGGAAATGAAAGTTTGTTTTAGTTTTCCGCTGCGATTTATTAAATACAAATGTATTATATGTTTTATGTGCGATGAGAACCCAACTGTAAGCATCCCGGGAATGGGGCCTTACAAGTTGGTATCAGAGCCAAAGTTTAAGTGAAATGGGTAAATTTTCAAAATAAACCTAATCTTAAACTAAGAATGGGATGGAATGGGAATGGGATGCCAAACTGAGTAGCTGCGTGCCATCAGGTATTTTCGTAAAGTTAACCGGTTTTATGTGCGCATGGTATGTGTTATGTGTTGTATGTAGATTTAAATACCGATGTAGTCAGGACAGGTAATGCTTGGGGTGTGAAGAGTAAGTAAGTGGCTAATCACAACTGGCCACTGTAATTAGGGACTTACTATACTTGACATAAACTAAGTTGTTCCCTTGAATGACTGTGTTGGTGTTTGAATCTTTCAGTGTGCGTGTGATGGCCGGAGGTTGATCTTCGAAAGCTTCTAGGGGTGGAGGTCACGATGCTGAACCGCGACCTAAGAGAGGGAGACCCAGAGTTGAGAGGGTGGTTCATGAAGGACCAGAGACCCCCCATCCGGAGGGTGGCGACGAAAGCGCCAATCTGAGAGCCGGAAGCGGTGACTGAAGTTATTAGGCTGTACGAGAAGGGGAAAGAAAAGAAAGAAACAGATCCTCTGGAGAACGGGAACAACCAGAGCCGGAAGCGGTTCTATCTGATGGTGAGGAGGAAGAAGAAGAGCCTGCGCCAGAGATGGCACGAGGATGTAATTATGGGGCTTTTATGAGATGCAAGCCCCCTACTTTTGATGGAAACGGCACCGCTGCAGCTGCTCACCGGTGGGTGAGGGAAATGGAGGCTGTTCTCGATATCAGTGAGTGCCGAGAGGACCAAAAGGTGAAGTTTGCTACCCACTCTTTTGTGGATTCAGCTCTGTGCTGGTGGGACAACATTGTCCAAGCTGAGGGTAGTAGGGCCATTGGGAAAATGAAATGGCCTGAGCTGAGAGGTTGGTGATTGAGAAATTTTGTCCTCATCGAGAAATGGATAAGTTGGAAAGGGAGTTTTTACAGTTGGAGGCTGGAACCATGACACACCAGCAGTATACCACCAAGTTTAATGAAATGGCACGGCTTGTGCCTGATCAGGTGACGCCTCTGTCTCGGAAAATCAAGAGGTATATTCAGGGTTTACCGGTGGATGTTCGCCGGCATATGATCGCCGCCGGCCAAGCACGTTTAGGTCGGCAGTTGATTTGGCAGGGAGGCTGTATGATGAGCGGGAGGTGGTGGTGACTGAAGCAAGTAAGAAGGGTGGTGGTGATCGGAACTGGAACGGGAAACGGTTTGGTCGGGGTGATGCCCCGATGGGTAACAAAAAGGCACGGGTGGATGAACGTCGTGTGGTCACATCAAGTGCGGGGTCGAAAAGGTGTGGCAAGTGTGGAAGGGAGCACAGCGGGGAATGTAGGTTTGGGTCAAACTTGTGCTTCAAGTGTGGGAAGACAGGGCATATGGCGAAGGATTGCATGTCGGGCAAATGTTTTAACTGTGGGGAAACTGGTCATATGAGCAGAGATTGTAAGAAGTCGAGGACTGAGGGTTCAGGGGTGAAGAAGACGGGAAGTGATGGGCCGAGGGCGAGCGCCAGAGCGTTCACCATGACACAGGAGGAGGCTAGGACGGACCCTGACGTTGTGTCCGTACGTTTCTAGTGAACCAGACTTTAGCTTCTGTGTTATTTGATTCGGGTGCTAGTAGGAGTTTTATTTCTACTGCTTTCTGTGCTAAGCTGCCTGTTAGTAGTAGACGTGTTGATGCGCCCTTTGATGTAGAAATTGCCATAGGTAAGTCTACCAGGATTTCTGAGATGATAGAGAATTGTGATGTGGAACTTGAGGGTCATAAGTTTCCTGTTAGACCGTTTGTGATGACGTTGGGTGGTTTCGATTTGGTTCTTGGGATGGATTGGTTGGCGGACTTCAAGGCGAACATTGTGTGTCGCAAGAAATGGTTCGGTTGACAGCACCTGACGGAAGTTCGGTAACGGTTTATGGTGATCGGGTTACTACAATCCCGAAGATGATCTCAATGGCGGTGGCGGGAAAGTGTATGAGGCGTGGATGTAGTGCTTACTTGGCCTATGTAAAAGATGTGGATACACCAACACCACAGCTAGCCGATGTACCGGTTGTGTGTGACTTTCCAGACGTGTTCCCAGAAGACTTATCAGGAGTGCCACCTGACAGAGAGATTGAATTTCAGATTGATCTGATACCGGGTGCCCAACCTGTTGCCAAGGCACCGTATCTGTTGGCTCCAACTGAGATGAAAGAGTTGATGGAGCAGTTGCGAGAGCTGCTTGATAAGGGGTTCATTAGACCGAGTATCTCTCCTTGGGGTGCTCTGGTCCTATTTGTAAAGAAGAAGGATGGTAGTATGAGGATGTGCATTGACTACCGCGAACTGAACAAGTTGACAGTGAAGAACCGCTACCCCTTACCGAGGATAGATGATTTGTTCGATCAGCTTCAGGGTGCCAGTTGGTTCTCGAGAATAGATCTTCGATCTGGTTATCATCAGTTGAAGGTGAAGGAGCAAGATATCCCTAAAACAGCTTTCCGTACGCGCTATGGTCATTACGAATTTCTGGTCATGTCCTTTGGTTTGACCAACGCGCCAGCTGCTTTCATGGATCTGATGAACCGTGTGTGTCGGCCTATGTTGGATAAATCAGTGATTGTGTTTATTGATGATATCCTGATTTATTCAAAGAGCGAGATTGAGCATGCAGGTCACATTCGAGAGGTTCTGGAGACGTTGAGAAAGGAGAAATTGTATGCTAAATTCTCCAAGTGCGCATTCTGGTTGTGCGAAGTTCAGTTTTTGGGTCATGTGGTGAATCCTGACGGGATTATGGTTGACCCGGCGAAGGTGGAGGCGGTTATGCAATGGAAGTCACCAAAGACGCCATCCGAGATCCGTAGTTTCTTGGGCTTGGCGGGCTACTATAGAAGATTCATCCAAGACTTCTCTAAGATTGCTTCTCCACTAACTAAGTTGACCCGAAAGGATGTGAAGTTTGTATGGGGTCAAGCTCAAGAGAAGGCGTTCGAAGAGCTGAAGGCAAGACTGACTCAAGCTCCTGTTCTGTCATTACCCGATGGAAGCGAAGATCTGGTGGTTTATTCTGATGCTTCCTACTCAGGGTTGGGGTGTGTGTTAACGCAGAGAGGGAAGGTTATAGCCTATGCATCCCGACAATTGAAAGTCCATGAGGTTAATTATCCCACTCATGACTTGGAGCTAGCAGCCGTGGTCTTTGCACTAAAGATTTGGAGGCACTATCTCTAGGGGACGAAGTGCACCATATTCACCGATCATAAAAGCTTGAAGTATTTCTTCGAGCAAAAGGATTTGAACATGAGGCAGAGGAGATGGTTGGAGCTTATAAAGGATTATGATTGCGAGATCCATTACCATCCGGGCAAAGCTAATGTGGTGGCGGATGCCCTTAGTCGAAAGGAAAGGCCCGAACCGATTCGGGTGAAAGCTTATCAATTAATCATGACCTCCGATGTGATGAAGCAAGTTGAGGAGTTTCAAGATGAGGCATTGAAAGAAGATCATCTTAACTCGGAAAGAATGAGAGGTCTGGTTGGGGAATTGGGTGAAAACTCACTCGGTGTTAGAACTCGATTTGGCCGTGTGTGGATTCCTCGTTTTGGGGATCTACGGGTGAAGATAATGGATGAAGCTCACAAGACTCGATACTCCATTCATCCTGGTGCCATGAAAATGTACCATGATATGAAGAAAGATTATTGGTGGCCGGGTATGAAGCGCGACGTGGTGGAGTATATGAGTAAGTGCCTTACTTGCTTACAAGTGAAGGCCGAGCACCAAAAGCCGTATGGGAAGATACAACCTTTGGATATACCGGAATGGAAGTGGGAGCACATCACCATGGACTTCATTACGAAGCTGCCACGAACTCCGAAAGGGTATGATGCCATATGGGTGATAGTTGATCGTCTGACGAATAGTGCTCACTTTCTACCGATCCGCGAGACGTATTCATCTGAGAGGTTGGCTGATCTGTTCATCAAGGAAATTGTAACTCGTCATGGTGTGCCAGTGTCTATTGTGTCCGATCGCGACACTCGGTTTACATCTAAATTTTGGAAGAAATTCCACGACGCTATGGGGACGAGGTTACATATTAGCACGGCTTATCATCCCCAAACCGATGGTCAGTCAGAAAGGACCATTCAGACACTGGAAGACATGCTCCGGGCATGTGTGATCGATTTTGGGGAAGTTGGGATGACCACTTACGTTAGCTGAATTCTCCTACAACAACAGCTATCATGCCAGCATTGGTATGCCGCCATATGAGATGCTATACGGTAGGAGATGCAGAACACCGTTTGTTGGGGTGATATTGGTCAGAAGGAATTAGGGAGCGTCGAGGTAATCGAGGCTACGACAGAGAAGCTTGAAAAGATTAAAGCCTTCATGAAGGCAGCCAAAGATAGACAGAAGTCGTATGCCGATAAGCGACGTAGGCCAATTGAGTTCCAGGTGGGTGACCGGGTTATGTTGAAGGTCTCGCCTTGGAAGGGTACTATCAGATTTAGAAAGCGGGGCAAGTTGAGCCCAAGATATATAGGCCCTTTCCGAATCATTGCTCGAGTGGGAGAGGTGGCCTATAGACTGGAGTTACGGATGAGTTAAATGGAATTCACCCGACATTCCATGTATCTCATCTGAGAAAGTGTATAGCTGATGAAGACATGATTGTTCCATTGGAAGATATCGAAGTAGATGAACGGCTCAATTATGTGGAGCAACCAGTGGCAATCATCGACCGAAAGGAGAAAAGGCTAAGGAATAAAGTGGTTCCTCTTGTGCGTGTACAGTGGAAGCACAGGAAGGGATCCGAGTCAACGTGGGAGGCTGAAGAAGAAATGAGACAGCATTATCCGCGTTTGTTCGACGAATAACAGGTTTCGGGAACGAAACCTATTTAAGGGGGGTGGACTTGTAACACCCGAATATTTACTATTTTGAAGCCGGTGGCGAAAGAAAAGAAAATAAAGTCCAAAAGTCGAGGGACCAAACTCGCCAACGAAGAAAAGTTGGGAAATGTGGTGATATATGTAGGGAGAGGGCAGCCCACTCTCCCCACACCCACATTTCAGTTTCATAAAGAGAAGAAGAGAGAAAGAAGAGAAAAAGAGGAAAAGTGCCGGTTCGGGTCGGTTCGGGTCGCCAAAATCGTCGTGAAGCAAGACAAATCGAAGCTCTTGTCGTTGTGCTCGTTTAGGTGAGTTCTAGGACCCCTCTTCTACATGTTTTTGAATGATTTTGGGGCTGGAACACATCTGAAAACCCTTTTTCGCGTTTTTGGGTGAAGACCCGTATGTATGCGTGTATGTATGCGTAGGACCCGTTTGGGGCTTGATTTCTTGCTTGGTTGTGTTTGAATAATGTTATGGTATGCATCCCTAAGGTTTAGGATGGTCGATTTAGGCTTAAAATGGGTTTAGATGAGTTTGGAGGCCGAAAACCCTCGGCTGCAGTCGGGTTGAACTGCATTCTGCATCAGTTAGGGCTAGGCGACCGACTAGAGGCCGAATGGAGGCCATACGGCCAATTAGGGTGCGATTGGGGTTCATTCGCACGATTGGAGGGCCGGTCGCATGGGGTCATGCGACTGAAGGACCATTCGCACGACTGAAGGTCCAGTCGCATAGGTGCTCATCCGCATTGTTCATTCGCATGACTGGGTGTTCATTCGCATAGGTGTTCATCCGTATTAGTTCATTCGCATGATGTTCAGTCGCATGGAGGCAATGCGACTGAAGGTGTCCATACGCCGAATAGGGCTGTTGAACCCGAGGAAGGTGTAGATTGACTTCTGACTTTCGGGGAAAGTGCAAAGGTAAGTTTTGACGTAAAGGTTCCCATAAGAGTTTTTAAGATGACGATCGAGGTCTTAGAAAGCAGGTTGGGCATGATGAGGGTGATGATGTTGGACGTTATGTATGTATGATGTTACCCTGTACGATGTGATGTTGGTGCATGTTAATGTTCCTTAATATGATGTTTAATATCTTTCCTATGGCTCTATCTATTATGATGAATGAATGAAGTATTATGTAACGTAAAGTGAAAGATAAAGAAAGAGGAACATGATGAATGATGCATGTATTAATAAACAAATGAAACGTCTTGCACACATCAGATAACGGGTCCTTCTTGGTGATTGACCCGAATGTAGAACCTCTACCGCTCACCCCTAGTACTGTGGCATACGTTTAGCTGTTCATTTGTTGACTTCGGCCCAGTAGCTAAGACTGATGGTTACTCCTAGTACCGTGGCATACGTTTAGCTGTTCATTTGTTGACTTCGGCCGGTAGCTATGACTAACCGGGGTGTAGCACATGGTATTGGTATGGATGATGTTCGATGCGCAAGTAAGGTAATGAAAGAACGAATGAACGAATGATGAAGATAATAATGATATTATCTATGTGTACGTACGATGTGTGATCATGTAAAAGTAACAAACGGTTTTATATGAAAGTAAAGTATGGTTTATTTATAAACTAGAACTCACTCAGCAACGCTGACTTTAATGTGTTTCCAGTTGGCAGGTAACAATTGTTGAGGATGGCACGGATGACTACTCAGCTCTTTTGGGGATGGCATTATTTTGATTAATGTTTTTGCATTGTAATGCGAACAAGCTATTTTGTAATGAATGTCGTATTAACTTGCAAAAACTTTTACATGGAAATGAAAGTTTGTTTTAGTTTTCCGCTGCGATTTATTAAATACAAATGTAATTATATGTTTTATGTGCGATGAGAACCCAGCTGTAAGCGTCCCGGGAACGGGGCCTTACACATAACAACATCAAACACATACGTAGCCCAAGATCAAACCCCACCCACAACATACATACATAAACACATACGGGTATAAAACCCAACATTTATAAAAAATTCATACAAGCATCTCCAGCCGCAAAGCAGTTGAAAATAAGTAAAAAGGGGGTTCTAGAACTCACCTTTGCAGCTCTTTGGGTATGACTTCTTCAAACCCATTATCAAATTGAGTTCAAACACCTAAAACCCACCAAACACACACACCAACAACATATAACACGTATGAGCATATAACCATGACCTAAACCAGTTAAGAACACCTTAGAACCAAGAATTCTTACCTGAATTCGAATCTTCTTCTTGTTCTTCTTCAAACCCGAGAGCTTTCTGCTCTTTTCTTTCTCTCTCTCAAAAATCCGGAGAATGTTGGTGAAGAGAGGGTGATGGGCGGCCATCACCTTTATTCACCAAGTTTTTGAAGATTTTGTCCTTTTTACACTTTCTACCCCTTAACTTGGGTATTATATATTTTCTCTCTTTTCCTTCACTTTATTCTTTCTTACATGAATACAAAAATAACCCGATGTTACAGGCGCCTTGGCAAAATTCTAGGCGTATGAGTACTATTGGGGTGCATGACCCTTAGGCGCATGGGCAACTGTTTTTTAAAATAAATAATTTTCCAAACACCAAATCAGTTTCTAACAAATTCTAGCCTAGTTTGTAGCATACTAAACTTTAAAACAAGCATACAACATGAACATTCAAAATCAATCCTAAACATACACCCACCCAACAGGGCACACACATAAACATACGGGCACACACCCAACATTTAAGAAAAATGTTATACCATGCATTTCTAGCCCCAAAACAAGTTAAAACATTTAAAACTGAGGATCTAGAACTCACATCTAGCAATCCTTCTGCTAAGACTTCTTGAAACCTGATGCAGTCGGAAACAGAGAGATAGATAATTGGTATTCTCGTTGAATCAACAGGTTCAATTATCTATCTCTTTGTTTCCGACTGTACCAAAACTTGAGAGCTCTATAAGTTCAAACACCTAGACATACCAAAAACACATAACCGAACACACAAATGCATAAACACATACGGGACGCTGAAAATCAGCCAAGAACAACCCAAAACACTAGAAAACTAACCTTAGAACTGATCTCCTCCTTCTTCTCTTTAGAACCGAGAGAATTATATGTTTTCTCTCTCTAAAAACCAGAATGAAAAAGTGATGGCACAAGGGGTGAGCGGCCATGGCACCTTTTGAAGAAGATAATATAAAATTTTGTCCCTTGTATAACTTTAACCCCTCAACTTAGGTTATTTGGCTTTTCTTTCTTTTCTTCACCGTTTCTCTTATTTTCTTTTCTTTCAAAATTTCCGGGTGTTACATCATGCTTTCACCGGGATATGACAAATGTTAATATGTTGTGATAGTATTTATATATTCTTGATTTCAAAAACCAGGAAATGAACCTGTTTGTGTGATGATGATGTTAGAAGTACTGCTCATGTTCATAAGAAAAGAAACAAATATAAAAATCTACGTGCTCCCTTGCCAACCATTTAACTTGTTAGAAATTAATATTGATGTTCAAGGGTGTATATGGGTGAACCAAGAAAGATAAGGGTGGATTTAATTAGCATGTAGAATATGTTAGTCAAGGTAAATATTAGGAAAGTATTGAATGTTTTGGCTATGAATGGGTTGTCATCCAGCTATGTTTGAGCTGTGATTTTATAATAATTAAGGTTAAAAGTAGTATAAAAGAGGGTCTTTGTGTAGATTTTAAGGTGTGGTCTTTTGTTCTTCATATTAATAAAAAAAGTCGTGGTAGTTCCCACAAAATACCAACTATTATCTTTGTTTTTCTGGGCCAATATTCTAACAATTGGTATCAGAGCGAGGGAGACGATTACGGGAAGAAGATTGAGCATGTGAAGACGAGGAGAAAGATGATCGAACTGTGAAGAAGAACGAGGCCACTCGATTGAATCTGTGAGAGATTAATCGTAGCCCGAACCTGTGATAGGTTCAAACAAGTCAATTGAGCAGATCCAAGGGGAGGAACAGTTGTGTGATCCAACTGCAGAAGGAAAAATCTAAGTGATTCAGATTGCAAAAAATCTATGCGAGACAGATTGGGTTCTGCGTGAGGCAGAACGTAAGGTTGTGTGAAGTTGCCTTTAAAAGTGAAGTAAACCTGAGCGATTCAGGTCACCACCGAGAAGATTTAATCTGTGAGGGATTATTCATATATGGGACAATCTGTGTGACACAGGTCGTGAGGAGAAGAACTCAGAAAAGCAAGGGGCAAGAAGAGCTTGTTGCTGTTTGGATCAAAGGAAACAATTGGCAAGTGATTTGCTAGGAAGAGAGATTGTTGAGCTCTGTGATAGAGGTTTACAAGGCTGTAAGCAAGGAAGAAAACAAAACAAAAGCAGTGTGAGACTAAACAAAAGCTATGTGAAGTAAATTTGAAGATCAATGGTTGATCAAACTTGGAAGAAACATGGTTCCAGCGATTGGAATTCAAGACCAAGGTGGTACAACATCAAGATTAAGGGTGAGAATGTTAGAAATTAATATTGATGTTCAAGGGTGTATATGGGTGAACCAAGAAAGATAAGGGTGGATTTAATTAGCATGTAGAATATGTTAGTCAAGGTAAATATTAGGAAAGTATTGAATGTTTTGGTTGTGAATGGGTTGTCATCCAGCTGTGTTTGAGCTGTGATTTTATAGTAATTAAGGTTAAAAGTAGTATAAAAGAGGGTCTTTGTATCGATTTTAAGGTGTGGTATTTTGTTCTTCATATTAATAAAAAGAGTCGTGGTAGTTCCCACAAAATGCCGACTATTATCTTTGTTTTTCTTGGCCAATATTCTAACATAACTTATATCCGTCTTGCACACCAACACATATGTATAATTAATATTTTGCTTCCGCCAACCCACAACTTTTACATTTCGTTTCGTTTCATAATCCTAACATTTTACTTGTAATCCAAATCACATATAAAACACAAACAATTCACAATTAATTGTCTTGAAGATTTAAAGCTGTAATGGTAAAGGAAAACAAATTGGCTTCTTAAAATTATTGTATGCAATGGTTTGGTGTAACCGTTGGATACATATATGGAATAAAATTTATTGACGCACTAACTTTATAAATGAATATTTGGTTTCGGGTGGATAGAGGAGACAAAACAATATGCAAATGCCAATAAGGGTGCTAAAAATGCGAACATAACAACAAAATTAAAGAACATAATCATTGATAATCACCACATCAAGTACACCATTTGGTTTATAATGCATCAAAAACTTTGTTTTCTGACATCTTCGTTTGCCTACTTGTATTGTTAAAGAAGCATTTAACATATTTTATACTATAAACAAAAAATTAAATGGACTGAAACTTTCATGGATTCTAATCACAATCTATGTTAGAATAATCGTACCCATTGACACGCGTGTGTATCTGCAGAAGCACTCACCAGGTGAACATCTGCTAAGATGGAACAATACATGAAAGATGCGAACAATGGAACATCAAGGATTAATGTGGTTTTCAAATCAAACTTTAAAGGACAAAAAATGCCCACGCATTCCTCTAGTGACTTTGGCTAATACTAATATTCTTCTTGCTGATGAAAAAAAGAAAGGATATATTCTTGACAAAAGGAATAATTCTAAAAATGCATCCTGGGAATTGGGTAACAAGCTTTACGAAGGTGCAATGAAGGCAAACCAGAACTTTTTTAAGTAGCAAAAAGGTCCAATAAGAAATTATTCAAAGTTAATAGAATAATTGTAAAGATGATTTTGAAAGCAGAGGATGAGGAAAATATTATAAAAAGGTACACATTCTTAATCTATGAGCTTTAGGTGAGAAAATTAGCACTCTTAAATCTAATTCACAAATTTCCACCAACACGTTTAGACATCAAGAATCTAGACATATTAGTTTTATGATGTTTAATCAATATCAGTAGATATCAACCAAGTAACAACCCAACTCGATTAGGGCTAACGTGTTATACAATACGGCAATCATAGTATAATTCATGACGTTGTTAAAGTATTAAATTCAAATTCAAATTCTTACAAACATTTGAAATGAAACATCACATGTTTTAAAATAAAATTCTACTAAATCTTAATAATATCATCATCTTTCACATTCTGTGTCGTTAAGTTCCGCCCTTCACACATTCTCACATTTCCATGAGTACCTGCAATAATAATAAGATAAAACAACAAAAAATAAATACGGGTAAGTCAAAGGATGCTTAATAACAAAATGAAGAATAGTGATATAACATTTAATAACAATAAAAATTAGTTGATTGATAGGAAAGCCAATATCAATGATAACTTATATGGGTAAACCCATTTGAGAAAATAACAATAAACAATACAATTAATCTTTATACATTAGTTGCAGTTCTAAAACATCGAATCCATCCATTTATAGCAATAAAAATAATTTCATATGATCGATCATACTCTTATCAATAAACAAAAAGTACAATAACTTAGTATGCCGATACACAATATATTAATGTTGTGGACTAATCGTTCTGCCAAAAACAGAGTACGTTAATGGTGCCATAATTGATCCCATATGTCCTCATAGGTGGATATGCTTAGGAATTAGGTCAAATGAATGGCATTACCATAGTCAATGTCCATATGGTTTTAATAAAACAGGTTTCAATAAACTAATTAATGTTCGGTAGCTTAGGGGCAACATTGGATACTGACTACAAAGAAAATTAATTCTATTGCATGCATAACAATTTTAATTGTTCGTTTATTATTAGTTAGTGATGGTCATTGAAGTAATTGGCGGCAGTCAAATAAGTGATTTACAAGTGATGATCAAGGATGATATGATACTATGAAATGATTCAATAAAGGAAACTGATGTGAAATTAAATACATTACGATGAAGAACTCTGAATCTGTACCTTAAGAAGTCTTGAATGAATGACAAAAACAACGAGATTAGTTGCTTCTTGACCTTTCATGAACACCTATATGCTCATTCTCTATTATATAAGATTTTTGAGTGTATTGGTGGTGCATTTTTATTTCTTTTAAAGATATTCATCATTTTGTTATAAAAATTCTTAGGGTTTGGTTTCATATCATTAGACTTGTCACATCCCGGCAGAAGCGTGAAATACATAGAGAGTGACTTGATTGTTCAGAACTCATTGTCATATACTATTAGACAGATAACACATAATCATACATGTTTCATAACATAATATTAAGGTTAGGATTACATAAAATCATAATAGTCAAAATTTAAAATTACATAATCCTATTACATCATAAAGATTTAACAACTACATCTTCAGAGACGATGGAAGTGGGCATCCACCGATACACTGAAGTCATACAGGTTTACTGTTAGGTTCACACAAACTTTCCCCACAACCTCTCCCCAGCCATTAAAAACATCAAAGGAGAACGTTAAGTTGTTAGTCATGATGAATTCCTGAAAAATCATACCAAAAATAGTCAACACAAAGTTGGTGAGCTTCACAGGTTTATTAAACAAATAATATTGATGCATTATATATACAACCAAACCTTACATAGCAATTAGATCATTCATATCTGTCATATCATATTCTCATAAATCAGATAACATAGCATTATACACTTATTCTGTTAATGCAGGAGATATCCCCTAAGTAGCGCTACTAACATTATCTAACGGTTCCACATCCGAATTAATGGTTGTAACATAATTTTCAATAATAATGCATCAATTCATGAATTAGTATGCTTTTTCCCCAAAATTTTATAAAAACAAAATGGGCCATGAAACTCACCTTTACTCCAAATGGTAACCTATAAACAAGAAAAATATTTATAGTTTAGAAAACATAACTATTTTCTTCAAAATTTTTAGTACCTTAATTATTATCGAAACTGTTACAATGAATAGGTAATAACATACAACGCAATATACTCAGATTTCGTATTTTAATTATTTATAGTTTATTTTCTATAATTTTCATGATATTTCAATAAATTATTAAAAATAGTTTCTGGTTTCTAAAAATTCTTAAATTTAATCAGAATGTTTGGAATAATATTTATAACTCCTAAAAATTTTCTAAGTCATATATCATAGCAGAGTCAATTATCATGATTTCCATCCCTTTTACTAATATTTAGTCAAAATATCAGCTGTCGTCCAAAAATTCTTATTTTCTCACAGAATGTTCTTTTAGGTTTTTCATACTTTCTGAAATTTTCTCATAATTTATTTCATAGTTTAAGTATTTTTCCCGATTTTTAGTTTACAGAATAGTTAAAAATTGATATTTCAGATAATACTTTGAGTTAGGTCACGAGATTTTTCCAGTGGATTCTATAATTCTTAATAGTCAGTATATAAGTTTTCCATACATTTACTAGATCGATTCTTCCGATAGAATTTTTCCTTTTAAATACTTAAATAATTTATATAAATTAATTTACTTATGGGAATAGCACCAAAATTTACAGAATTATATTTCTCAATATTCTCAACATATTTTCAATGTTTGTTCCCACAATCATAGTCGTTAATATGCAGAACTAATTTTAACAAATTATAACTAGGTTTTTAACCCTTTTGTTGATAATTTCTTGCTAAAACTTGATTTTTAAGTTTTGTTTTCATTTTTCCAGATTCTTAAAATCTTTCTTTTTGTCTGAAAAATAAGTTTCATTTTTATATATTTTTACAAACAAAATCTTGAGTGTTAAATCAAAAGGGTTAGTCACATGTGTTTATTTAAACACATGTTTAGCTTTTGTAACCTTAATCAAGTAGGGTTTTAGAGTTAGAACCTTGATTTTAACAGAAGAGAGTGTGAGGAGATGATGAGGATGGTCTAAGCTTGCTTGGTTTCGGTGTTCTTGACAATCTTTCGAGAGGTGATGCTTTCGCGAGGCTTGGATGTTGCTGCCTAGTAACCGAGAGAGATGTAGATAATGATGATAATATGTGATGGTTATGGTGTTATCCGAGAGTGGGGATGATTGTGGTTGTGTATAGCGTTCGTGAGAAGGGAAGTGGCAATGAGAATTGAGGTCGACCGAACGGAGATGGGTCTTCGGTGGTAGTTTGGTGGTGTTTGAGAGGTTGTGGAATGCAAAAATTTCGATGGTCTCGGCTGGATTAAATGGAGAGATCTCCATCATTACACTAGAGTTATAGGTTAGAAAGGTGGCAAGTTTTAGCATGGTGAGTGTAATTTGCAGCTAGGTGTCAAGTGGAGGAGTGTGTGAGTCATCACACCATCATTACAAGATTAATCTAATGATTTGGTTTGTTAAATCGGTGATTAAGGGTGCTTAATGAACCGGTTTCGTGATCTTAATTGGTGCTTGGTTTGAGGTTTAAGTGTAAGGGATTTGTTTAGGTTTGGTTTGAAGTCAAGTTTCTCTTGATGTTAACTTGTGTTTATGATGTTTTGATTGGGTTGTATTTAGTGTGTTTGATGTTGTATTATTGATGTATTTTGATTACATATAATTCTTTCTCAGTGGATTATGTTTTGAGTACATGCACACGTAAATTCTTATGCATGCAAGCATATAACGAGTAACACTCATATTCACATAAACATACAATATACATATGTACATGTTTCTTAGCAAAAGATGACATATGCAACGTAAAAAGGGTATGCATGCGACCATGCATACGTATCCTTGTATATGTACAAGTGAACAATATACTTATGTAAACAAAATAAAAGTATGTATACGTATAGAATATATATTAATCTAGGTGTGGTTTAGAATATTTAAATGAACTTAGTGTATAGAATTTCTTATTCTAGGGTTGTCACATTCTCCCCCAGTAAAAATAATTTCGTCCCGAAATTTATTTGAATAGTAATATTCTGAGATGAACTTATCTGACATTGACTTAAAATAGATGGGGGTATCTTCTTTTGATTTCATCTTCTCTTTCCCACGTATATTCTGGTCCTCTCCTAGTTCCATTAACTTTCACTATGGGAATTTTGCTTCTTCTTAGCTTTTTAACTTCTTTGTCTAACATAGCTATTGGTTCCTCTGTAAAATGAAGCTTCTCGTCTATCTTTATTTCTTGAACTGGAACTTTTAATGTTTCATCTGTTAAACATTTCTTCAGATTGGACACATGGAACGTGTTGTGTATTTTACTTAATTCTTCAGGTAAATCTAGCTTATATGCAACAGGACCAATTTTGTCAATAACTTCAAATGGTCCAACATATCTTGGGTTCAACTTATTTCTCTTCTCAAATCGAAAGATTCCTTTGGTGGGTGATATTTTTAGATAAACCTTATCTCCAATTTGAAATTCTAACAGCTTTCTTCTTTTATCCGCATAACTTTTCTGCCGATCTCGTGCTAAATTTAATCTAGTCTTGATTTCTTTGATCTTGTCGGATGTTTCTTGAATTAAATCAGGACCTATAAGTTGCCTATCTCCTACTTCACTCCAACATAAGGGCGATCTGCATTTTCTTCCATACAAGGCTTCAAACGGGGCTGTTTTAATGCTGGAATGATAGCTATTATTATAAGAAAATTCTATTAAAGGTAGATGCATATCCCAGCTGCCACCAAAGTCTAATACACAAGCACGTAACATATCTTCTAGTTTTGTATTGTCCTTTCACTTTGTCCATCTGTTTGTGGGTGGAAGGCTGTGCTATGATTTATTTGGGTTCCTATAGCTTTTTTTAGGGTTTGCCAAAACCTTGATATGAATCTATTGTCTCTATCAGATATAATGGAGATTGGTATTCTATGTCTGGATACGATTTCTCGTATGTAGATTCTTGCCAATTTCTCTATTTTGTAATCTTCCCTAATTGGCAGAAAGTGTGCTGATTTGGTTAACCTATCTACTATAACCCAGATTGTGTCATAGCCACTTGAGTCCTTGGTAACTTGGTTACAAAGTCCATAGTAATTTGATCCCATTTCCATTCTGGAATTTCAGGTTGTTGTAGATATCCTGAAGGTTTTTGATGTTCTGCTTTGATTCTTGAACACGTATTGCATTTTTCTACAAACTTTCCAACTGATCTCTTCATGCCAGGCCACCAGTAATGATTTTTCAAATCCTTATACATTTTGTTATTTCCTGGATGTACTGAGTATTTTGACTTATGTGCTTCTTCTAATATAATCTTTCTAAGTATGGCATCATCAGGTATCGAGATCCTTCCTTAAATTTTAGAATTCCATGTGTATCTGCCTGTAATTCCTTTTCTTGTCCTTTTATTTCTATCTTACTTTTCTGTTGGGCTTCCCATATTTGTTTTAATAGATCTGATTGTAGTCCCATTCTCATGGCTCGTACTCGTAATGGTTTAGCCCTATCTTTTCTACTTAAAGCATCTGCAACTACATTTGCCTTACCGGGATGATATTTTATTTCACACTCATAATCGCTTAGTAATTCTATCCATCTTCTTTGCCTCATGTTCAGCATTTTCTGCTCAAATATATGCTGTAAACTCTTGTGATCCGTGTATATTGTACATTTTGTCCCATATAGGTAATGTCTCCAAATCTTGAGTGCAAAGATTACTGCTCCTAATTCCAAATCATGAGTAGTGTAGTTTTTCTCACTTCCCCTAAGTTGTCTAGAGGCATATGCAATGACTCTACTTCGTTGCATTAATACACATCCAAATCCTTGACGAGACGCATCACAATATACTACAAAATCGTCAGTCCCTTCTAGTAATGACAAAATAGGTGCACTACATAACTTACTTTTCAAAAGTTCGAATGCATTCTTTTGTTTTTCTCCCCAGACATATGGCTTGTCTTTTTGAGTTAGTTCAGTCAAGGGTTGAGCTATCCTTGAGAAATTTTCTATGAATCTTCTATAATATCCTGCTAATCCTAGAAATTGGCGTACTTCTGTTGGTGTCTTGGGATCCTCCCAATTCTTAACAGCTTCTATTTTTGCTAGATCTACCTGTATTCCTTCTTGATTGACTATGTGTCCAAGGAATTGCACTTCTCTTTTCCAAAATTCACATTTTGAGAATTTTGCGTATAGTTTTTCTTTTCTTAACAACTCCAAGGTCAATCTTAGGTGTTGCTCATGATCCTCCTTATTCTTATAATAGATTAAAATGTCATCTATAAAGACTATGACAAACTTATCTAAATAGGGTTTACATATCCTATTCATCAGATCCATAAATATGGCGGGAGCATTGGTTAACCCAAATGGCATTACCAGAAATTCATAATGTCCATACCTTGTTCTGAATGCTGTCTTAGGTATATCTTCATCCTGTATTCTTAGCTGATGATATCCTGATCTCAAGTCTATTTTTGAAAAGTAACTAGATCCTTGTAGTTGATCAAATAGGTCGTCTATTCTAGGTAAGGGATACCTATTCTTATAGTTACTTTATTGAGTTCCCTATAGTCTATGCACATTCTAAATGTTCCATCCTTTTTTTGACAAATAAAACTGGTGCTCCCCAGGGTGACACACTAGGTCGTATAAATCCTTTATCCAAAAGTTCCTGAAGTTGACTCATTAGTTCCTTCATTTCAGTAGGTGCTAAACGGTAGGGTGCCTTAGCAATAGGGGTTGTTCCTGGCATCAATTCAATTTTGAATTCCACTTGACGTGGGGGTGGTAATCCAGGTAATTCATCAGGGAATACATCTGAATATTCATTGACAACTGAAACGTCTTTCAGGTTTGCTTTGTCCATCTTAGTATCAACAATGTGAGTCAGATAAGCCAAACATTTATTCCTTAGATATTTTTGTGCATTCTTGCAAGAAATTATCTTTATGGTACCTCTAGGTTTTTCACCATATATACACAGTATTCTATTCTCTTTAACCAAAGGAATTTTGATCATTTTCTTACCACATATTATTTCAGCTTGATTTTTACTTAACCAATCCATTCCTACAACAACGTCAAATCCTCCTAAATCAATAGGAATCAAATCTATGTTGAAATAGTTTTCATCTAGATTCATTGTGCAATTAGGAATGATTTCATAAGCTTTGATTACCTTACCATCCGCTAATTCTATCATATATTTTTGATCTAACTTTTCTGTGGTCAAGTTAAGTAGTTGCCTAAATGTATTTGAAACAAAACTACGGGTTGCTCCAGTATCAAATAACACAGTAGCATACTGATTGTTTACAGGGAACGTACCCGTGACAACTTCTGGTTCATGTCGAGCTTCCTCTGCCTGCATTATGAACGCTCTTCCCCAAGGGTTGTTCTGATTAGCCGGTGCCTTTCCTTTCAGTTGTGGACATTCGTTTCGGCGATGATTTTCATTCCCACATTGATAGCAGACTGATTTTGGATTTGCAGGGTTTTTGCAGTCTCGGGATATATGCCCCTTTTTCTTGCAGTTGTAACAGATTACCATCGCACAATTGCCTTGATGGTATCTTTGGCAAGTGCTGCACCATGGCTGGTTTTCTGTCTGGGGTTTCTTTTCCCGTGTCATTCCTAGGTAGTTCTGAGGGGGCTGTCTAACTATTCGTTTCTGAGAGGTTCCCCTAAATCTTTCCCCTGTGTTATCATTATTCCACTTTCTCTTTTCTCTGGATCTGGGGTTACTTAATGATCCATTTCTTATCATCTCATCTGTCAAACTTCCTGATAACTTACAGTATCTTGAAAAGTCTTGGGTCTAGCTGATTTTACTAATCCCCTTATTTGTGGCACTAGTCCCCAAATATATCTTCCTATTCTCTTTGATTCTGGGGTCACTAAGTGTGGCACTAACCTCGAGAGTTCATTATACTGTCGGTATATTCCCGATATGCTGCTCCTTTCATTTCTAAAGCTAGAAACTCAGTTTCTAACTTTTCTATTTCATTATAAGGGCAGTATTTCTCTATAATTAAATTCCTGAATTCCTCCCAACTTAATTCATTCATAACGTGCCTACCTTTGATGGTCATTTCCAACTTCCACCAGGATTGTGCTTCCCCTTTTAATGAGTGTGAAGCAAACAAGGTTCTGTTGTTATTGGCACATTTGCTGATTTCCAGAGTTGACTCCATTTCATCTAACCAGCGTAAAGCCTGTACTGCTCCGCCTTTACCATCAAATTCTCGAGGTCTACATGACATAAAAGCTTTGTAGGAACATCCTCTTCCCATTATAGTTTCTTCTTCTGGTTGTTCCCTCATAGTATCATCCATGGGTATCTCATTACCTGGTGTTGTTGTCCCGAAATTTAGGTTTTGTTGAAGCTGAGTTACTAGTGTGGGTATGGCAGCCTCTAATTGTTGTGCTACTATCCGCGTGATCCTTTCATCTTCATTGGTGTTTGGGTTTATAGGGGTTTCTTCCCCAAGTCTGGTTCTAGGTCGTCCTACTTGCGTCGTTCTTCTTACGGGCTGTGTGTTCCTTCTTGGCGGCATGCTTTTCTATAGTTAATTATAGTAAATATTAAAAAGAATTTTAGATTCTTAACAATATTCTAATTAACACATAAACAAGTAATAGCTCAAACACAAAAGATATTTTTCATTTAAGTTCTTGTTTAAAGATTTCACATTAAAAGTTAGCTTCTAATTTCCCTGCACCCATCTCCATATCCTTGAGAAGATGTTTCCTTTGGGTGCTTTCAGTTCCTTAACATCCTTCTGAATATTCCTGATTTCTTGTTGAATTTTCTTGAGCTGTTTAAGGGTTGGTTGAGTGACTGTGTTTTGATCTTCATCCACCCTTTGTCTCTTAGCTTTACTTCCTTGTTTCTGAGGGAGTTAGTTTCTTGTATCTCCTTGCCTTCGTATTGTTGGTTTTTAAATTTGTTTCCGGGTCGTACCTTTTTCCTAGGAGTTTTAATGGTATATCCTCCTACCATTACAGGTGCATGACGGACATAAAATTTAGGTTCAGGATTATCTTCTCCTTTGGTTGGAAAAGGTTCTAGAATTTTAGGTTCAGGCGTAAGTCCTTTGTGATCATTATAATCCGAGTATTCGGATGAGTCAGTCTCACAAAATTTGTTATCGGTACTCATGGCTGCAAAACAAATCCTTTCATGGTTTGAACCCAATAGTTAGTTACCTATATTATACATATTATAAATTCTTTGCAAGGAACATGCTTTAATATTCATGGATTCATAACACGCAAAATCATATATACACATAATTATACAGATATGAGCTTATGGTTATAGTCTAGGTAGTTTATGGTACCTAATTCTCTATAACCAATGGCTTTGATACCAACCTGTCACATCCCGGCGGAAGCCTGAAATACATAGGGAGTGAGTTGATTGTTCAGAACTCATTGTCATATACTATTAGACAGATAACACATAATCATACATGTTTCATAACATAATATTAAGGTTAGGATTACATAAAATCATAATAGTCAAAATTTGAAATTACATAATCCTATTACATCATAAAGATTTAACAGCTACATCTTCAGAGACGATGGAAGTGAGCATCCACCGATACACTGAAGTCATACAGGTTTACTGTTAGGTTCACACAAACTTTCCCCACAACCTCTCCCCAGCCATTAAAAACATCAAAGGAGAACGTTAAGTTGTTAGTCATGATGAATTCCTGAAAAAGCATACCAAAAATAGTCAACACAAAGTTGGTGAGCTTCACAGGTTTATTAAACAAATAATATTGATGCATTATATATACAACCAAACCTTACATAGCAATTAGATCATTCATATCTGTCATATCATATTCTCATAAATCAGATAACATAGCATTATAACACTTATTCTGTTAATGCAGGAGATATCCCCTAAGTAGCGCTACTAACATTATCTAACGGTTCCACATCCGAATTAATGGTTGTAACATAATTTTCAATAATAATGCATCAATTCATGAATTAGTATGCTTATTCCCTAAAATTTTATAAAAACAAAATGGGCCATGAAACTCACCTTTACTCCAAATGGTAACCTATAAACAAGAAAAATATTTATAGTTTAGAAAACATAACTATTTTCTTCAAAATTTTCAGTACCTTAATTATTATCGAAACTGTTACAATGAATAGGTAATAACATACAACGCAATATACTCAGATTTCGTATTTTAATTATTTATAGTTTATTTTCTATAATTTTCATGATATTTCAATAAATTATTAAAAATAGTTTCTGGTTTCTAAAAATTCTTAAATTTAATCAGAATGTTTGGAATAATATTTATAACTCTTAAAAATTTTCTAAAGTCATATATCATAGCAGAGTCAATTATCATGATTTCCATCCCTTTTACTAATATTTAGTAAAAATATCAGATGTCGTCCAAAAATTCTTATTTTCTCACAGAATGTTCTTTTAGGTTTTTCATACTTTCTGAAATTTTCTCATAATTTATTTCATAGTTTAAGTATTTTTCCCGATTTTTAGTTTACAGAATAGTTAAAAATTTATATTTCAGATAATACTTTGAGTTAGGTCACGAGATTTTTCCAGTGGATTCTATAATTCTTAATATTCAGTATATAATTTTTCCATACATTTACTAGGATCGATTCTTCCGATATAATTTTTCCTTTTAAATACTTAAATAATTTATATAAATTAATTTACTTATGGGAATAGCACCAAAATTTACAGAATTATATTTCTCAATATTCTCAACATATTTTCAATGTTTGTTCCCACAATCATAGTCGTTAATATGCAGAACTGATTTTAACAAATTATAACTAGGTTTTTAACCCTTTTGTTGATAATTTCTTGCTAAAACTTGATTTTTAAGTTTTGTTTTCATTTTTCCAGATTCTTAAAATCTTTCTTTTTGTCTGAAAAATAAGTTTCATTTTTATATATTTTTACAAACAAAATCTTGAGTGTTAAATCAAAAGGGTTAGTCACATGTGTTTATTTAAACACATGTTTAGCTTTTGTAACCTTAATCAAGTAGGGTTTTAGAGTTAGAACCTTGATTTTAACAGAAAGAGAGTGTGAGGAGATGATGAGGATGGTCTAAGCTTGCTTGGTTTCGGTGTTCTTGACAATCTTTCGAGAGGTGATGCTTTCGCGAGGCTTGGATGTTGCTGCCTAGTAACCGAGAGAGATGTAGATAATGATGATAATATGTGATGGTTATGGTGTTATCCGAGAGTGGGGATGATTGTGGTTGTGTATAGCGTTCGTGAGAAGGGAAGTGGCAATGAGAATTGAGGTCGACCGAACGGAGATGGGTCTTCGGTGGTAGTTTGGTGGTGTTTGAGAGGTTGTGGAATGCAAAAATTTCGATGGTCTCGGCTGGATTAAATGGAGAGATCTCCATCATTACACTAGAGTTATAGGTTAGAAAGGTGGCAAGGTTTTAGCATGGTGAGTGTAATTTGCAGCTAGGTGTCAAGTGGAGGAGTGTGTGAGTCATCACACCATCATTACAAGATTAATCTAATGATTTGGTTTGTTAAATCGGTGATTAAGGGTGCTTAATGAACCGGTTTCGTGATCTTAATTGGTGCTTGGTTTGAGGTTTAAGTGTAAGGGATTTGTTTAGGTTTGGTTTGAAGTCAAGTTTCTCTTGATGTTAACTTGTGTTTATGATGTTTTGATTGGGTTGTATTTAGTGTGTTTGATGTTGTATTATTGATGTATTTTGATTACATATAATTCTTTCTCAATGGATTATGTTTTGAGTACATGCACACGTAAATTCTTATGCATGCAAGCATATAACGAGTAACACTCATATTCACATAAACATACAATATACATATGTACATGTTTCTTAGCAAAAGATGACATATGCAACGTAAAAAGGGTATGCATGCGACCATGCATACGTATCCTTGTATATATACAAGTGAACAATATACTTATGTAAACAAAATGAAAGTATGTATACGTATAGAAATATATATTAATCTAGGTGTGGTTTAGAATATTTAAATGAACTTAGTGTATAGAATTTCTTATTCTAGGGTTGTCACAAGACTTATTAAGAGACAACATAATATACCTAATTAACCAATTGTATTAATAGTTAATTACACGATTGGTTCTTGAGATATACTCATACTACAGGATTAGTTTTAAATTTTGAGAAATTTCATCATTGGTACTAATTGTTTGTCAAACCACAACATGATTATTTCTTATAGTGGGTGTCTTTTAGTTTTTTATATTATTTTTTTAATTTGAGCATTTTACCCTCCTAATATTAATTATTATTTTTATTCTTATTACTATTGTTATTAATAATCGATCTTATCTCCCTGAAATTTTTCTGTAAAGATCGTTAAAAAGTTGTAGATCAATCTCGTAATTGAAACGGAAAATGAAATCAAACACGAATGTGTAATTAAAACATAAAGATGAATAAAAACAAGCAATGTAATATTATTTACTATATATTTCTCCCGGAAATATTGATTATATAAGTGTGAAATTTCAGTATACTAAAGAAAATGAACTAAGCAATATATATATATATTAAAGCAAAACGTCTTGCGCGAGAACTACTTCTCGTGTGGATTAAAGTTCTCGCACGTCTTCTATTTTCAAAATCTTTTGATTTCCCCAGTCTTTTGGGTCAGTTCCTAAAATCTCCCCTAGACTCAGTAAATCAAATCTTCAAATGTATACGTCTACAACTTTGTAACTACCCTTATAATCATACATCTTGTTATTCAGGGCATTCATAATAAACTAATCAAATTAATCTACTATGAAATGAACTAATTCATCAGCTACAATTGGACAAGCTTAAAGACTCATCAAATCTTCTCTTCCAAACAAGAGCAAGTCAACAAGGTCGATGATAAAATACTCTTTAGCAACACAGTGTATCATAACATGTCCGGTCATCTTCTTACAAACTCACCACATTAGTTTTGACATACTATTAATTGGTACGATGGAATGGATTAGAATCTTTCTAGCATATCTAGGATTCTTGTACAGGTTTATCTTCATCGGCTTGTTAGTATTAGGATCTATACGTGTCTCATCTTCAATGACTTTAGATTTGGCTTGTTTGAAGTCTTTGAAGTTGGATTTGCTTTGACGCCAACCCATGTTCCTATCCAATTGGTCTTTCCATAATTGCTCATGTTAAAAATGGAAATGACTCGTCAAATAAAGATCAGATGCTCTCGAAATATTAAAATCATGCTTCTCTTGATAGTCCTTTATCAACCAACATGTCTCTTCATAACATATATCTTCTTCGTCCATAGTACGCCTAACTCATAACAGGCTTTGAATTTCCATACCATGTGAATAGTTTGGAATTTCTATGTGTATGTACTTAAGCCAGAGGTGGAGGAGAAAGCACAAATAAGTCTTGAACATGACGTGACGCAATCTGTCCCGTCATGTCATCAATTTAAGATGTGTGTTGTTCAACTCTAGAGTCAATAACACTTTGTCCTTCTTCTAGCAAAATATTAGAGAATAAGTTCCTCAATCTATTTCCAAATATGTTAATATAGGCTACTGACTCATGCAAATCATCAAACAACCCCATATCCTTATTAGATTCCTCAACTGGTATTTGTTGTTAGAAAGTGTAAAATTTCTTATCATACATCTCCTCTGTGGTTGGATATAATGGTTTGTAATAAGTTAATTAGGCCTTGGTCCGAAGACAATGTTAGATTGTAACTCACTAAAAGGACATGCAGCTCAGCCTATATCTCCTCCCTTATCATTATCTTTATCCTCTTTCTTCTTTTCTTTATCATCCTTATTATCACCATCACCATCACCGTCACCATTGTGTATGCAGAATCACATGCTCAGGTGTAATTATAACTTCACCAATATGATGAACCACAGGTTGATCATCTATAATTTCTTCATTACATTCACATTTTGTTATTGATCAACCTTGGTGGTTGCTGTTGTTTGAGTAGTAACAACATGCTCAAAAACTGGATCAACTGGATTAGGATTAGCAAATTATGGTCAGTTAGATTCATCAACTTTAGTAGATTTGTACTAATTATGCTCCTTAGATGTAAATGGGAATTTGGATGGGATATCTCTGATGTTGTTCTCTAAGATCTAAACATAGCTAAATAAGAATTGTTGCTGATGTTCGAGACTCTTAATCCTCTCATCCTTCTCCTAATTCAAAGCACGTAAATCATAAATCTGTTGAGTTTTCTCCAACATCTCCCTCTCTAATATCTGAACTCTCTGTTCAAGTGTAACATATGTTAGTGAACTGGAAGTATGTCTTTTGGGCAGGAGGAGTGTTGAGAAAATCATCCATACTAAGTGTATCATCATCGCCTTGATCTCTTGGAGGTGTACTTTGAATATCATTTATAATGGGCATGGATAATTTTGTTACAGTTGCTGATTCTATAACAATCATAGGAATCTCATGATGAACAAACCCACCAACATATATTGGAGGCTCAAACACCAGAATATCTTTGTTAGGTGACATAGGGGTTATCAGTGTCTGACGTCTTCTTATCACTCATTGTCCTCTACCCCTACCACATATGCTAATAACAGGGATAGCTCCTTTTCTTGCCATTGTTTTCTCCCTCTTCTTAGTGCTTGGAGAGTTCAAGAACAAAATCAATCTATGTATGCTCAGTAGTGTGATTGGTGGAGTAATCGGCACTCTAGGTCTCCCTTTGTTGGATATTTTAGTGTAATTAGGATTAACTTGTATTGACCAATTCGATCATAATAGACTTCAACAAGTTAGGAGGTGCGGAGTGCACGCTTGTTTGAATCTATTACGATCTTAGGCGCGTAATCCGTATTTGACGGGGGTTCCAAGGGGGCAGCGCCCCCTTGGCGGGGGTCCGGGGGCAGCGCCCCTGGAAGCGGGGTCCAAGGTAATTTTCAGACGCCTTCTAGTGAATCCGATTTCGTTTGTATTACCAAATTTCCTCAAAAAAGATCAAACTAATTTTGTAATCATGACGAACGGAGAGTCGGTGAAAGAGATGACGAACAAATTTGCGAAGTTGGACAAGTTTGTAGGCCAGGATTTCAGATGCTGGCAAAAGAAGATGCACTTCATGTTGACAACACTCAAAGTTGTATACGTTCTGAGTACCCCCATGCCCGAAGTTGTTGAAAACGAGACGCTGGAACAGACCCGAAAACGCTGCAAATGGGAGAACGATGACTACATCTGCCGTGGCCACATCCTTAATGGTATGTCTGATTCTCTATTTGATATATATCAAAATGTCGAATCTGCGAAAGAGTTGTGGGATACCCTTGAATCCAAATACATGGCAGAAGATGCCTTAAGCAAGAAGTTTCTTGTTGGTAATTTTATAAATTATAAAATGGTGGATTCAAGGCTAGTCATGGAATAATACAATGAACTGTTAAGAATATTGGGACAATTTGCCCAATATGATATGAAAATGGATGAGTCCATTTCTGTTTCAAGCATCATTGATAAACTTCCTCCTTCTTGGAAAAATTTTAAACACGATTTGAAACATAAGAAGGAGGAATTAACCCTGGTAGAACTTGGAAGTACTTTTCAAATTGAACAAGTTGGGCACTTCAAGAAGGATTGTAGGTCTGGTAAAGGTGGAGGTAAAGGAAAACCCGGGACTGGTTCAAGCGGATCTAAGGATCCCACTAAGCAACAAGGTCAGAATTTAGTTCAGTTTAATGATTCGGTAGAGAATTATTATGTGTCACTAATTTCTGAAATCTTCTATGTACAGATGATGATGTTGCGTGGTGGGTAGATTCGGGAGCGACGTGCCATGTTTGCAAGAATCTTCAATGGTTTAAAGAGTTGAAGCAAATTGAAGATGGATCTACTTTAAGAATGGGCAACGTTGCAACCGAACCTATCAAAGGAGTCGGAACTGTCAATTTAATATTTACTTCTGGAAACTCTTTACTTTTGAAAAATGTGTTGTTTGTTCCTGGTATTCGTAAAAACTTAGTGTCTAGTGTGGTCTTAAACAATTGTGGTTTCAAGCAGGTCATAGAGTCTGATAAGTATATCTTATCAAGACATGGTACTTTCGTAGGTTTTGGATATTTGTGTGGAATGTTTAAGTTAAATTTGGATGTTTCTTTTCATGATAATTCTGCTTGTATGGGTTCTTCTAGTTCTAGCAATAGTTTAAATAAATCCGATTTATGGCATGCTAGACTAGAACATGTACATTATAAGAGGTTAAAAGAGATGTCAAAAATGAGCTTGATTCCTGCTTTTGAAATATTTAATGAAAAATGCAACACGTATGCCTTGACAAAAATAGCTAGACAACCTTTTAGTGAAGTTAATCGAGAATCTAAATCATTAGAATTAATTCATAGTAATTTATGTGATTTGCATGCTACTCCTTCCCTAGGAAACAAAAAATATTTTGTCACTTTTATTGATGATGCCTCTAGGTTTTGTTATGTCTATTTATTTCATGCTAAAGATGAAGTTCTAGATAAATTTAAAATATATAAACAAGAAGTAGAGCTACAACAAAATGGTCAATTCCATGTTATCCTATTCGGGTTTGAGTGATGGGTTTTAGGGTGAGGCTATGTTAACAGCCTGTTATTTATTGAATAGAGTTCCTAGTAAAAGGAACAAGACAACCCTTATGAGCTTTGGTTCAAAAAGCCACCAAACTTGAGTTATCTTAAAGTTTGGGGGTGTAGAGCTATAGTTAGACTCACTGAACCAAGAGGAAGGGAGAAAGAGGTATAGATTGTATCTTCATTGGATATGCAGAGCATTCTAAGGCATATAGATTCTATGTTTTAGAATCTAATGACTCTGTATCTGTAAACACAATTATAGAGTCAAGAGATGCAATCTTTGATGAACAAAGATTCACTTCTATACCTAGACCAAAGGACATGATAGGGAGTTCAAGTAACTCTCAAGCAGTTGGTCGTGATATTCCATCTACTTCAACTGAACCCAGGAAAAGTGCAAGAGGTAGAAAACCCAAGAATTTTGGTGATGACTTTCAACTTATTTAGTTGAAGGGTCAAGGGATGAGATTGAATCTCAATATCAGTATTGCTTTAATATTGAGGAGGACCCAAAGACATATAGTGAAGCAATGGCTTCAAGGGATGTTGCATTCTGGAAAGAAGCTATTCAAGATGAAATTGATTCTATAATGCAGAATAACACTTGGAAGTTGACTGATTTACCTCCTGGATGTAAGCCATTGGGGAGTAAATGGATCTTCAAAAGGAAAATGAAGGTGGATGGTAGCATAGACAAGTTTAAAGCTAGATTGGTATTCAAGGCTTTAGACAAAAAGAAGGCATTGACTTCTTTGATACTTATGCACCTGTTGCTAGAATATCCACCATTAGGTTGTTGCTAGCACTTGCATCTATACACAACCTTGTGATTCATCAAATGGATGTGAAAACTGCATTCTTAAATGGTGAATTGGATGAGGAGATATATATGAAACAACCAGAGGGCTTTGTCATGCCTGGTCAAGAAAACAAAGTGTGCAAGTTGATAAAATCACTATATGGTCTTAAACACGCACCAAAACAATGGCATAAAAAAATTGATGATGCGGTTTTGTCTAATGGTTTTCTATTAAACCAAGCAGACAAATGTGTTTATAGCAAATTTGATGCTTCTGCTAAAGGAGTGATTATTTGTCTATATGTGGATGACATGTTGATTTTTGGTACTGACCAAGATCAGGTTGATAAAACAAAGAAATTTTTGTCATCGAAGTTTGCCATGAAAGACATGGGGGAGGCTGAGGTGATTCTTGGTATAAAGATCACTCGTAGAGATAGTGACATCTCAATATCTCAAGCTCACTATATTGAGAAAATTTTAAAGAAATTTAACTTTAGTGATGCTTTTGCTGTAAGCACTCCTATGGATCCTACTGTGAAGCTCACACCTAATAAAGGTGTTGTAGTTTGTCAACTTGAATACTCAAGAGCTATAGGATCTCTAATGTATGCCATGATATGTACTAGGCCTGATATAGCATTTGCTGTGGGAAAGCTTAGTAGATATACACACAATCCAAGTTCCTATCATTGGCAGGCAATTAATCGAGTATTTAAGTACTTGAAAGGAACTATGGATTATGGTTTGACTTATTCTGGATTTCCTTCTGCTCTTGAAGGTTATTCAGATGCAAGTTGGATTACAAACATGGAAGATTATTCTTCCACAAGCGGATGGGTATTTCTGCTTGGAGGAGGTGCCATATCTTGGGCATCAAAGAAACAAACGTGCATCACGAGTTCGACAATGGAATCTGAGTTTGTAGCATTAGCAGCTGCTGCTAAGGAAGCTGAATGGCTAAGAAATCTAATTTATGAAATTCCATTGTGGCCTAAACCGATATCACCTATTTCTATCAGATGTGATAGTCAAGCTATATTGACTAAGGCTTATAGTCAAGTATATAATGGAAAGTCTAGGCATTTAGGTGTTAGACATAATACAGTACGTGAGATGATCACGAATGGTGTGATATCAATGCAGTTTGTGAAAACTCAGCATAACTTAGCCGATCATTTAACCAAAGGGTTAAGTAAAGATCTTGTGCACAAGTCGGCTAAAGGGATGGGATTAAAGTCCACATAAAATCTCTCATGTTAAGATACCCAATTCCCACCTAGTATAACATTAGGTGCTAAGTTCAATGTGGAAAGCTTAACATCTAGAGATTGGAACACACTAGAGCTTCATCCCAACGTATGTGTTTAGACCTGTAAGATAGAGAGGCTGAATTTATAATTCTTAATAGTTCTTTTGAAAAATGCATGTGCAGGTGCAAGAATAAAAGAGCTACCTATATGAGCATGAAGTATAGCCGCTTCAAGAAGCTGGGACTTGGCTTTGACATGCTTATGAAGGATAAGGACATAGGCTAGTAAAAGATAGTGTCATGTTGGAACATGTAATATGTAAATTGTTGTGTATATTATCTTCGTGTATTCAATATGAATAGCAAGGGTTCAATCCATAGAGACACCCCGATATTCGAATATATGGAATGTGTAATATACTAAGATGAAATTCAATCATCATGACATTTCATTTATGCAATAATTTGTAATTTTGTGGTGTACAAGTTTTAGTTAATCAAGGATTGCACTAAAATAGGGGAGGATTGTTGGATATTTTAGTGTAATTGGGATTAACTTGTGTTGACCAATTCGATCATAATAGACTTCAAACAAGTTAGGAGGTGCGGAGTGCACGCTTGTTTGAATCTATTACGATCCTAGGCGCGTAATCCGTATTTGACGGGGGTTCCAAGGGGGCAGCGCCCCTGGAAGCGGGGTCCAAGGGGCGGCAGCCCCTGGCGGGGTCGAGCTTGAAGGGCCGAAAGTGTCAATTTGAGGACCCAAAAACCGCCCTAGGCAGTTTTCTAATGGAAAAACTGCAAATACGCTCCAAGGAATTTTGGTCAGAAGTTCTGTTCTTTTTCTAGTTCGTTCTTCATCACAAAATTTAACATATTTTCGTTTCTAAATCACTAGATTGTATCCGATTGAACAATTTTGGGTGAACCACCAAATTAGTTTGATCTGAAAGTTTTCAGACGCCTTCTAGTGAATCCGATTTCGTTTGTATTACCAAATTTCCTCAACATGAAGCACATATGCCACTTGACCTAGATGATCACTATTAGTCTTATCACTCAAGCTATCTTCAAACCATGAATCTATCTCTTCATCAACTAACATTCCACTAGAAAGAGTAGAACTTCCTGGAGCATCCTTAGGAGTTCGTGAAGAAGAACCAATTGGGTCATACTGATGTGGTTCTTTAGTATCTATTTGCTGAGCATGCTACACATTATGATGAAAATGATCTATGTAAGCTTGCCAAGTTTGGCAAAGTGTTCACCCTTCCAAGCATTTTCATGAGACCCCATCACATAAGTGAATACATTCTTTTTCATGATCATAAATTAGTAAGTAGTAGACTCAAAAATACCTAACTCTAGATGAGAAACATTCATTATCATTTGAATAACTCTGAGATACATAATAAAGTTCTTCCTAGTAGATGCAGTCATATTCCTTTGGATCTTGGAAAATATGGACTTGGATATGTTGTATGGTAAGTCATCGACTATAAAAACCAGCAGTGATTCGAAAACTACACCGGGATGGTGGAAGATGCTTGTTCTCTAAAGAAGGATATTTATGATCATATCTCATTCTCTTGAAACAATCTCTAGCAACATCACCATCAATCTTAATGAGAGCATTAGGTTGATCTTCTAATAGTAATACACTATTAATGATCTTAGCTGTTATTACAACCCTTTTTCCCTTAACAATAGCCGATATCCAAACTTATCTAAAACATCAGTGTAAATGTTGGGGTTTGTTGTAATAGCATGATGAATATGAGATGACTTTAACCCTTCTATCAGTGAATATAAAATAGTATAAAATAGCCCTTTCATCTGATACATCTCCGAGATACACAACAACATTATGGTTTTGTTGAAAACCATTGATCTAGCCATCTGGAATCAAAATAAACATTTTAATCAATAACAAAGTTCAAGAATATCAGATTTAGAAAATTTCAAAAAATGAAAAACTTTGAACTTCTTGCATGACAAGTAAAATTTCGCATGCGAATTGTTTTCAAACGAACTCAACTTCTTGCACAACAAGATACTTATTGCATGGAATAATGTTGACCAAAAGTCAACTATTCGCGCGAATAGTCAAATATGGTCATGAGAATAGTTTCACACGACTTTTAAACTTGTCGCTTTTGTTCATCTTTTCTATAACTATTCACATGCGATAGTCTTAAAATCCAATTTTATATTAAGGTCATTACAGTGAGTTTTAGCCATTAAAAGTCATTGTATTATAGTAAATTAATTAAGTAAAATCATGATTAATTTCATTAGACATTAAGTTTATATAAGTTTTAAGTTTTGGTTCATGTTCAAATACACTTAAATATGTCTATTAACCATCAATATACCTATGTCAAGACTTAGCCAACAATAATCGAACAAAATGAGTGTAGTGATCAATCAAATCAAGGCAATAATTAGAAAAATTATAGAGTAATTTTGTTCAGTTGTGTGACGCAAATGGTTCTATTTTCGCACAACTGTGATATTTAAATAAGTTGATTTTTCAAAAATTTTAAATTTCTTAGTTATTTAAACTTTGTGTGGTTATTTTAACTCTTATGTTTGATCAAGTGTTTAATTTTGACCAGAGACTCTAATTGTATGACATAATATTTTGCAAAACAAAACTTATCAAATAAAGGATAAAATTATCATGAAATTAACTTAACTTTTTGTGAATTTTTAGTATAGGATCATATTACTATGAAATTAATTATTAACATCTTCTAGCTATATTTAAAATAATACTGGTTAAATTTATTGTTAATATGTTTATCTATATTTAAACTCATACTTTAGTCTTTACTAAGACAATATGTTATAATTTTTATCATGTTTTATTCTTTTATATGTCATCAATGGATCCCACAGTAAAAAATTCTGTAAAATGTCTATCCAACTTCAAGACACTTTAAGATTTCAAGTTACCACAATTGAATTAAATCTTTCACCTTTGATAAGTAACTTTATTATTATTGATTTTCTTAGAATACCTATTTGAGCTTAGCTAGCCTAAGAAATGTTTCTAAACCCAAAATATTAACAAATTTTGAGACTTATTAATAGACAGTCGAACATATGTTTTGCCCCTCAAGATGTTTAGGACTTATATGCTAATTTGAACTTACCAGCCACATCTTTTGATTTTGCCTCCTTTGTTAGAACATATTCTCAAAAACAAAATCTATACATATAGTATGTATATCTTTGACATATCTTTTATTTATATGGACATTAGCATTTTTTTATTCCTATATGGTCTTTTGGCACACGAGTAGAAAATTTATTTTTTTTGAGCGGTTAGATTTTGTTTTTTGGGTGGTTCAAGGGGAAAACCGCCCAAAAAAACATAATCCTATTTTTTATATAAATTTAATAAACCATGCATAAACACCTAAAAAAATCAAAACCGCCTAAAATGGTTTTATTTTGTTTTTAACATGTTGTTTTATGTACTTCTCCACCGGATTTAATAACAAATCACGTAAAATTAGATTGTAATTTAAATTTTAAATTAACATACAATTTTCAACCTCCCAAACACTCATATTAAATCTTAATCTCAATCTTTCAAAGAAATATCTATATCTTCTTCAACCTCTCAAAAAACACATATTTCTTTCACATAATCAAAGGGTTGTAATATATAATTTATTTTACTCTTTTATATTAAAGACGGTAAACATATATGTTTTATGTGATGTATATTATGGTTTTATTTGTAGTGATTTAAGTTATACTTATATAAGATTCAAGTTATACTTATGTAAGATCTCATATATTTGTTATCTTCCTACTCAACTCATAGTGTTCTTCAAAATATATTAAAGGTTAGTAAATTCTAATTTTTTAGTTATTATAAAGATATAAATTAGCTTTAATAAATGAATTATATGTATTTGTACACCCCTTAACATATACACACGTGCATACATATATATATATAAAAGTTTGTAAAATATAATATTCATATTACATATTAAAATTAATTTTGTATAAAATATATTTGTAAAATATAAGATTTTTATACATATATATATATATATAATATATATTTGTATGAATATTCATATAGGATAACACTTTAAATACATACCCATTCAAAATTTATCTAATAGAGATAAATTTTGGATAGTCCCCTGTTTGGGACTGCATTTTGAGTATTTTATCTCGTTAGGATGTGTATACATTTTAACGGGTGACTATTTAAGAACAAATCGGCTTTATTTCTCTTATAACTCCTTCAAGTGGGGCTGCCGCCCACTCTTTTTTCACAACACCTTTTCATTCGGGATTTTGAGAGAGAAAGAAGCAGAGCAGAAAGTTTCGGATTTTTGAAGAAGAACAAAAAGAAAGTGCAAATTTAAGGTAAGAATTCTTGGTTTTGTGATGTTCTTAACTGGCGTTGCCTCGGTTATATGCTTATGTGTGTTTGCATGTTCGGTTGTGTGTGTTTGGTGAGTTTTAGGTGTTTGAACTCAATTTGCAAACAGTGAGTTCTAGAACCCCCTTTTTACTCGTTTTAAACTACTTTGGGGCTGGAAATGCATGTATGAACTTTTATAAAAGTTGGGTTTTAGGATGCGAATGGATTTCTTAAGCTTAGGATGGATAGTATAAGCTTAGAACAGGGTAGGGAATGATTAAAGACCGATGGTCATGTGGCTGAAGACCATGCGACTAAAGTCAATGCGGACGAAGAGTCTGCCGGAGGAGAGCTGATTTGTAACGCCCCGAATAATGTCTAAGCGAGCCAAATAATAATAACGGGCTTAGACGAGGTTATTAATGAAAATAAGATGGATATGGGTTTTAGACCGAGTAGACTTCGCGGGTTACGTGTTTGGTGAGTTTAAGGTCCCGGGAACGCCTGGTATATATAAACGAATCAGCTTGAGCAGCTCTGATTTGCAAGTCAACACTCTAGTTCTACAGAGTGAGAGTAGAGAGAGAAAATAGAGAGAATTGAAGATTCAAGACTCAATTAATCTCGGGATTGAAGATCGGTGTTCGTGGGCATCCAAACAACAAGAAAAAAAGAATCCAGGTAAGAAACATCATTTAATCGCTTCATTGATGTAAACCTGGATTCTAGGTTTTGGGTTTTTAAAAATAGCAAAGATTCGTCAAAAACTCACGTTTTTGTGCAAGAAAACATGTAAGAAGCTTAGATAAAGCTTATTGGGTGATAAACCAAGGTTTTGGTGTAAAAGATTGAAGTTTTGGGTCAAAAATGGGTTGTTCATAATTTTCAGCCCATTCTGCGAAACTGGGCATTCATCTAGC
>CM046456.1:69946312-70081915 GCA_025506515.1 Flaveria trinervia | reverse complement strand
TTGCTCACCTCATGGCAACTTCACAATAACGCCGTTGTCGAGTCGTTTGCAACAACTGAGTTGCTCACCACCTTTCTCTGGCCATCTTAATGATGCTATGATCTGAGTCTTTTGCAACCACACGTTGCTCACCCCATTAGCAATCTCATGATTGGCCTGTGATCCGAGTCTTTTCAACCACACGGTGCTCACCCCATTGTATGCTGCAAGCATTTCCTTCATTCATTCGTCTTCAATAATGCATGCATTCTTACTTTATGTTCCTCTTTCATTATCTTTCACTTTACGTTACATAATCACTCATTCATTCATAACATAACACGTAAGTCACAAGAAAGATAAACATACATCGTAATAAGGAACACATCATACAAATTCATCATCATCATACAGGGCAACACCAACATATATATAACATGCATAACATGCAACTAATCATCATGCCCAACATGCTTTCTAAGGCCCCAATCGTCATCTACATGCTCTTACAGGAAACCCTTACGTCAAAACTTACATCTGCACTTTCCCCGAAAGTCAGAAGTCAAACTACATTTCCTCGGGTTGTGACAGCCCTACTCAGGCGTATGGACACCCTTCAGTCGCATGGCCTCCATGCGACTGAGCATCATGCGATTGAACTAATGCGGATGAACAACCTATGCGAATGAACATCCAGTCGTGCGAATTGGACAATGCGGATGGACCTCATGCGAATGGGATTTATGCGAATGAGCACTTATGCGACTGGACCTTCAGTCGCATGACCTCCATGCGACTGGCCTTTCAATCGTGCGAATGGACATTCAATCGTGCGAATGGACCCCCAATCGCACCCTAATCGGCCGTACGGCCTCCATTCGGCCCCCAGTCGGTCGCCTAGCCCTAACTGATGCAGAATGCAGTTCATTCCGACTGCAGCCGAGGGTTTTCGGCCTCCAAACTATCTAAAACCATTTTAAGCCCAAATCGAATCCTAAACCTTAGGGATACATACCACGACACCATTCAAGCACACACAGCTCACAATCAAGTCACAAACGCATCATACATACACATACACATACACAAACGGGTCAACTTACCCACATACGAAAAAACCCGATTTCAGATTTTTCCAGCCCCAAATCGTTTGAAAACAAGTAAAAGAGGGGTCCTTAGAACTCACATAAACGAGCACAACGTTAAGGGCTTTGATTTGGCTTGCTTCACGACGATTTTGGCGACCCGAACCAACCGAACCGGCACTTCCTCTTTTTCTCTTCTTCTCTCTCTCCACTTTCTTTGGCTGATTTGTGAGTGTGGGGAGAGGGTAAGGGGCTGCCTCTCCCTTATATACTCCCCCTCACCCGACGTTTTCGGGGGCGAGTTTGGTCCCTCGACTTTGGACTTTATTCTTTCTTTCTTCACCGGCTTCAAAATAAATTAATATTAGGTGTTGTTACAAGTCCACCCCCTTAAATAGTTTCGTCCCTGAAACATGTTACGTCGAACCAAACGTGGATAATGCTGTCTCAGTTCTTACTCAGTCTCCACGTTGAGTCGATCCTTCCTGTGCTCAACTGTCACTCACACAAGAGGGAACAACTTTATTCCGTAGCCTCTTGTCTTTACGATGCTGATGCCACCGGTGCTCCAACATAATTGAGCCTTCAGCTAGTTCAATGTCTTCCAAGAACAATCATGTTCTTCATCAGCTATACACTTCCTCAGAGGAGATACATGGGAATGCGAGTGAATCCACTTAAACTCATATGGACACTCCAATCTTAGGCCACCTCCTACTCGCGCAATGATTCGGAAAGAGCCTATATATCTTGGGCTTAACTTGCCCTCTTTCTGAACTGCCTAATACCCTTCCAAGGTGAGACCTGTCAACATAACCCGGTCACCCCCAGGAACTCAATTGGCCTACGTCGATTATCGGCATACGACTTCTGTCTATCTGTGGCTGCCTTCATGTAACACCCGGAATATTTATTATTTTGAAGCCGGTGAAGAAAGAAAAGAAAATAAAGTCCAAAAGTCGAGGGACCAAACCCGCCAACGAAGAAAAGTTGGGAAATGTGGTGATATATGTAGGGAGAGGGCAGCCCACTCTCCCCACACTCACATTTCAGCTCACAAAGAGAAGAATAGAGAGAAAGAAGAGAAAAAAAGAGGAAAAAAGTGTTGGTTCGGGTCGTCGGTTCGGGTCGCCAAAATCGTCGTGAAGCAAGCCGAATCGAAGCTCTTGTCATTGTGCTCGTTTAGGTGAGTTCTAGGACCCCTCTTTACTGTTTTCAAACGATTTGGGGCTGGAATACATCTGAAAAACTTTTTCGCGTTTTGGGTGAAAACCGTATGTATGCGTGTATGTATGTGTATGATGCGTTGTGACTTGATTTCTTGCTTGGTTGTGCTTGAATGATGTTATGGTATGCATCCCTAAGGTTTAGGATGGTCGATTTAGGCTTAAAATGGGTTTAGATGAGTTTGGAGGCCGAAAACCCTCGGCTGCAGTCGGGTTGAACTGCATTCTGCATCAGTTAGGGCTAGGCGACCGACTGGAGGCCGAATGGAGGCCATACGGCCGATTAGGGTGCGATTGGGGTCCATTCGCACGATTGGGGTTCATTCGCACGACTGGAGGGCCAGTCGCGTGGGTGTCATGCGACTGAAGGTCCATTCGCACGACTGAGGTCCAGTCGCATAGTTTCATCCGCATTGTCCATTCGCACGACTGGATGTTCATTCGCATAGGTGTTCATCCGTATTAGTTCAATCGCATGATGTTCAGTCGCATGGAGGCATGCGACTGAAGGGTGTCCATACGCCCGAATAGGGCTGTTGAACCCGAGGAAGGTGTAGATTGACTTCTGACTTTCGGGGAAAAGTGCAGATGTAAGTTTTGATGTAAAGGTTCCCATAAGAGTTTTTAAGATGACGATCGAGGTCTTAGAAAGCATGTTGGGCATGATGAGGGTGATGATGTTGTATGTATGTATGTATGATGTTGCCATGTATGATGTGATGTTGATGCATGTTTATGTTCCTTAATGTGATGTATAATATCTTTCCTGTGGCTTACTTGTTATGATGAATGAACGAAGTATTATGTAACGTAAAGTGAAAGATAAAGGAAGAGGAACATGATGAACGAAAATGAAACGTCTTGCACACATCGGATACGGGGTCCTCTTGGTGATTGACCCAAATGTAGAACCTCTACCGCTCACCCTAGTACTGTGGCATACGTTTAGCTGTCATTCGTTGACTTCGGCCCAGTAGCTAAGACTGACGGTTACTCCTAGTACCGTGGCATACGTTTAGCTGTCATTCGTTGACTTCGGCCCGGTAGCTACGACTAACCGGGGTGTAGCACATGGTATTGGTTCGGGATGATGTCCGATGCGCAAGTAAGGTAATGAAAGAAGGAACGAATGAAGGAAAGATAATAATGATATTATCTATGTGTACGTATGATGTGTGATCATGTAAAAGTACGAACGGTTTTATATGAAAGTAAAGTATGTTTTATTTATAAAACTAGAACTCACTCAGCAACGCTGACTTTGATGTGTTTCCAGTTGGCAGGTAATGATTGCTGAGGATGGCACGGGCGACTACTCAGCTCTTTTGGGATGGCATTTTTTGATTAATGTTTTTGCATTGTAATGCGAACAAACTATTTTGTAATGAATGTTGTATTAGTTTGCAAAAGCATTTACATGGAAATGAAAGTTGTTTTAGTTTTCCGCTGCGATTATTAAATACAAATGTAATTATATGTTTTATGTGCGATGAGAACCCAGCTGTAAGCGTCCGGGAACGGGGCCTTACAAGTTGGTATCAGAGCCAAAGTTTAAGTGAAATGGGTAAATTTTCAAATAAACCTAATCTTAAACTGAGAATGGGACGGAAAGGGAATGGGATGCCAAATTGAGTAGCTGCGTGCCATCAGGTATTTTCGTAAAGTTAACCGGTTTTATGTGCGCATGGTATGTGTTATGTGTTATATGTAGGTTTAAATACTGATGTAGTCAGGACAGGTAATACTTGGGGTATGAAGAGTAAAGTAAGTGGCTAATCACAACTGGCCACTGTAATTAGGGACTTACTATACTTGACATAAACTGAGTTGTTCCTTGAATGACCGTGTTGGTGTTTGAATCTTTCAGTGTGCGTGTGATGGCCGGAGGTAGATCTTCGAAAGCTTCTAGGGGTGGAGGTCACGGTGCTGAACCGCGACCCAAGAGAGGGAGACCCAGAGTTGAGAGGGTGGTTCATGAAGAACCAGAGACCCCTCATCCGGAGGGTGGCGACGAAAGCGCCAATCTGAGAGCCTCAGTAAAAGAGGCTGTTGTAGAAGAAGTACATCAGGTCATGCAGACAATCTTACCGTCTGTGGTGACTGAAGTTATTAAGGCTGTACGAGAAGGGGAAAGAAAAGAAAGAAACAGATCCTCTGGGGAACGGAACAACCAGAGCCGGAAACGGTTCTATCTGATGATGAAGAGGAGGAGAAGAGCCTGTGCATGAAACGGCACGAGGATGTAATTATGGGGCTTTTATGAGATGCAAGCCCCTACTTTGATGGAAACGGCACGCTGCAGCTGCTCACCGGTGGGTGAGGGAAATGGAAGCTGTTCTCGATATCAGCGAGTGTCGAGAGGACCAAAAGGTGAAGTTTGCTACCCACTCTTTTGTGGATTCAGCTCTGTGTTGGTGGGATAACATTGTCCAAGCAGAGGGTAATCGGGCGATGGGAGAATGAAATGGCCGAGTTGAAGAAGATGGTGATTGAGGAGTTCTGTCCTCATCAGGGAAATGGATAAGTTGGAAAGGGAGTTTTTACAGTTGGAGGCTGGAACCATGACACACCAGCAGTATACCACCAAGTTTAATGAAATGGCACGGCTTGTGCCTGATCAGGTGACGCCTCTGTCTCGGAAAATCAAGAGGTACATTCAGGGTTTACCGGTGGATGTTCGCGGCATATGATCGCCGCCCGGCCAAGCACGTTTAGGTCGGCGGTTGATTTGGCAGGGAGGCTGTATGATGAGCGGGAGGTGGTGGTGACTGAAGCAAGTAAGAAGGGGTGGTGGTGATCGGAACTGGAACGGGAAACGGTTTGGTCGGGGTGATGCCCCGATGGGTAACAAAAAGGCACGGGTGGATGAACGCCGTGTGGTCACATCAAGTGCGGGGTCGAAAAGGTGTGGCAAGTGTGGAAGGGAGCACAGCGGGGAATGTAGGTTTGGGTCAAACTTGTGCTTCAAGTGTGGGAAGACAGGGCATATGGCGAAGGATTGCATGTCGAGCAAATGTTTTAACTGTGGGGAAACTGGTCATATGAGCAGAGATTGTAAGAAGTCGAGGACTGAGGGTTCAGGGGGGTGAAGAACGGGAAGTGATGGACCGAGGGCGAGCGCCAGGGCGTTCACCATGACACAGGAGGAGGCTAGGACGGACCCTGACGTTGTGTCCGGTACGTTTCTAGTGAACCAGACTTTAGCTTCTGTGTTATTTGATTCGGGTGCTAGTAAGAGTTTTATTTCTGCTGCTTTCTGTGCTAAGCTGCCTGTTAGTAGTAGACGTGTTGATGCGCCCTTTGATGTAGAAACTGCCATAGGTAAGTCTACCAGGATTTCTGAGATGATAGAGAATTGTGATGTGGAACTTGAGGGTCACAAGTTTCCTGTTAGACCGTTTGTGATGACCTTGGGTGGTTTCGATTTGGTTCTTGGGATGGATTGGTTGGCGGATTTCGAGGCGAACATTGTGTGTCGCAAGAAGATGGTTCGGTTGACAGCGCCTGACGGAAGTTTGGTAACGGTTTATGGTGATCGGGTTACTACGATTCCGAAGGTGATCTCAATGGCGGTGGCGGGAAAGTGTATGAGGCGTGGATGTAGCGCCTACTTGGCTTATGTAAAGGATGTGGATACACCAACACCACAACTAGCTGATGTACCAGTTGTGTGTGACTTTCCAGACGTGTTCCCAGAAGACTTATCAGGAGTGCCACCTGACAGAGAATTGAATTTCAGATTGATCTGATACCGGGTGCCCAACCTGTTGCCAAGGCACCATATCGGTTGGCTCCAACCGAGATGAAAGAGTTGATGGAGCAGTTGCGAGAGCTGCTTGATAAGGGGTTCATTAGACCGAGTATCTCTCCTTGGGGTGCTCCGGTCCTATTTGTAAAGAAGAAGGATGGTAGTATGAGGATGTGCATTGACTACCGCGAACTGAACAAGTTGACAGTGAAGAACCGCTACCCCTTACCGAGGATAGATGATTTGTTCGATCAGCTTCAGGGTGCTAGTTGGTTCTCGAGGATAGATCTTCGATCTGGTTATCATCAGTTGAAGGTGAAGGAGCAAGATATCCCTAAAACAGCTTTCCGTACGCGCTATGGTCATTACGTTTCTTGTCATGTCCTTGGTTTGACCAACGCGCCAGCTGCTTTTATGGATCTGATGAACCGTGTGTGTCGGCCTATGTTGGATAAATCAGTGATTGTGTTTATTGATGATATCCTGATTTATTCGAAGAGCGAGATTGAGCATGCCGGTCACATTCGAGAGGTTCTAGAGACGTTGAGAAGGAGAAATTGTATGCTAAATTCTCCAAGTGCGCATTCTGGTTGCGCGAAGTTCAGTTTTTGGGTCATGTGGTGAATCCTGATGGGATTATGGTTGACCCGGCGAAGGTGGAGGCGGTTATGCAATGGAAGTCACCAAAGACGCCATCCGAGATCCGTAGTTTCTTGGGCTTGGCGGGCTACTATAGAAGATTCATCCAAGACTTCTCTAAGATTGCTTCTCCACTAACTAAGTTGACCGAAAGGATGTGAAGTTTGTATGGGGTCAAGCTCAAGAGAAGGCGTTCGAAGAGCTGAAGCAAGACTGACTCAAGCTCCTGTTCTGTCATTACCGATGGAAGCGAAGATTTGTGGTTTATTCTGATGCTTCCTACTCAGGGTTGGGGTGTGTGTTAATGCAGAGAGGGAAGGTTATAGCCTATGCATCTCGACAGTTAAAGGTTCATGAGGTCAATTATCCTACTCATGACTTGGAGCTAGCAGCCGTGGTCTTTGCATTGAAGATCTGGAGGCACTATCTCTACGGGACGAAGTGCACCATATTCACCGATCATAAGAGCTTGAAGTACTTCTTCGAGCAAAAGGATCTGAACATGAGGCAGAGGAGATGGTTGGAACTTATAAAGGATTATGATTGCGAGATCCATTACCATCCAGGCAAAGCTAATGTGGTGGCGGATGCCCTTAGCCGAAAGGAGAGGCCCGAACCGATTCGGGTGAAAGCTTATCAATTAATCATGACCTCTGATGTGATGAAGCAAATAAGGAGTTTCAAGATGAGGCATTGAAAGAAGATCATCTTAACTCGGAAAGAATGAGAGGTCTGGTTGGGGAATTGGGTGAAAACACACTCGGTGTTAGAACTCGATTCGGTCGTGTGTGGATTCTCGTTTTGGGGATCTACGGGTGAAGATAATGGATGAAGCCCACAAGACTCGATACTCCATTCATCCTGGTGCCACGAAAATGTACCATGACATGAAGAAAGATTATTGGTGGCCGGGTATGAAGCGCGACGTGGTGGAGTATGTGAGTAAGTGCCTTACTTGCTTACAGGTGAAGGCAGAGCATCAAAAGCCGTATGGGAAGATACAACCTTTGGATATACCAGAATGGAAATGGGAGCACATCACCATGGACTTCATTACGAAGCTGCCACGTACCCCGAAAGGGTATGATGCCATATGGGTGATAGTTGATCGTCTGACGAAGAGCGCTCATTTTCTACCGATCCGCGAGACGTATTCATCTGAGAGGTTGGCTGATCTATTCATCAAGGAAATTGTAGCTCGTCATGGTGTGCCGGTGTCTATTGTGTCTGATCGTGACACTCGGTTTACATCTAAATTTGGAAGAAATTCCACGACGCTATGGGGACGAGGTTACATATTAGCACGGCTTATCATCCCCAGACTGATGGTCAGTCAGAAAGGACCATTCAGACACTGGAAGACATGCTTCGGGCATGTGTGATCGATTTTGGTGGAAGTTGGGATGACCACTTACCGTTAGCCGAATTCTCATACAACAACAGCTATCATGCCAGTATTGGTATGCCACCATATGAGATGCTATACGGTAGGAGATGCAGAACACCCGTTTGTTGGTGATATTGGTCAGAAGGAATTGGGGAGCGTCGAGGTAATCGAGGCTACGACAGAGAAGCTTGAAAAGATTAAAGCCTTCATGAAGGCAGCCAAGGATAGACAGAAGTCGTATGCCGATAAGCGACGTAGGCCAATTGAGTTCCAGGTGGGTGACCGGGTTATGTTGAAGGTCTCACCTTGGAAGGGTATTATCAGATTCAGAAAGCGGGGCAAGTTGAGCCCAAGATATATAGGCCCTTTCCGAATCATTGCTCGAGTAGGGGAGGTGGCCTATAGATTGGAGTTGCCAGATGAGTTAAGTGGATTCACCCGACATTCCATGTATCTCATCTGAGAAAGTGTATAGCTGATGAAGACATGATTGTTCCATTGGAAGACATGAAATAGATGAAAGGCTCAATTATGTGGAGCAACCAGTGGCAATCATCGATCGTAAAGAAAAGAGGCTAAGGAATAAAGTGGTTCCTCTTGTGCGTGTACAGTGGAAGCACAGGAAGGGATCCGAGTCAACGTGGGAGACTGAAGAAGAAATGAGACAGCATTATCCACGTTTGTTCGACGAATAACAGGTTTCGGGGACGAAACCTATTTAAGGGGGGTGGACTTGTAACACCCGGATATTTATTATTTTGAAGCCGGGTGAAGAAAGAAAAGAAAATAAAGTCCAAAAGTCGAGGGACCAAACCGCCAACGAAGAAAAGTTGGGAAATGTGGTGATATATGTAGGGAGAGGGCAGCCCACTCTCCCCCACACTCACATTCAGCTCACAAAAAGGAAGAATAGAGAGAAAGAGAGGAAAAAGAGGAAAAAGTGTTGGTTCGGGTCGTTCGGGTCGCCAAAATCGTCGTGAAGCAAGCCGAATCGAAGCTCTTGTCATTGTGCTCGTTTAGGTGAGTTCTAGGACCCCTTTTACTTGTTTTCAAACGATTTTGGGGCTGGAATACATCTGAAAACTCTTTTTCGCGTTTTGGGTGAAAACCCGTATGTATGCGTGTATGTATGTGTATGACGCGTTTGTGACTTGATTTCTTGCTTGGTTGTGCTTGAATGATGTTATGGTATGCATCCCTAAGGTTTAGGATGGTCGATTTAGGCTTAAATGGGTTTAGATGAGTTTGGGGCCGAAAACCCTCGGCTGCAGTCGGGTTGAACTGCATTCTGCATCAGTTAGGGCTAGGCGACCGACTGGAGGCCGAATGGAGGCCATACGGCCGATTAGGGTGCGATTGGGGTCCATTCGCACGATTGGGGTTCATTCGCACGACTGGAGGGCAGTCGCGGGGGGTCATGCGACTGAAGGTCCATTCGCACGACTGAAGGTCCAGTCGCATAGGTGTTCATCCGCATTGTCCATTCGCACGACTGGATGTTCATTCGCATAGGTGTTCATCCGTATTAGTTCAATCGCATGATGTTCAGTCGCATGGAGGCCATGCGACTGAAGGGTGTCCATACGCCCGAATAGGGCTGTTGAACCCGAGGAAGGTGTAGATTGACTTCTGACTTTCGGGGGAAAGTGCAGATGTAAGTTTGATGTAAAGGTTCCCATAAGAGTTTTTAAGATGACGATCGAGGTCTTAGAAAGCATGTTGGGCATGATGAGGGTGATGATGTTGTATGTTATGTATGTATGATGTTGCCATGTATGATGTGATGTTGATGCATGTTATGTTCCTTATGTGATGTATAATATCTTTCCTGTGGCTTTACTTGTTATGATGAATGAACGAAGTATTATGTAACGTAAAGTGAAAGATAAAGGAAGAGGAACATGATGAACGAATAATGAAACGTCTTGCACACATCGGATACGGGGTCCCTCTTGGTGATTGACCCCAAATGTAGAACCTCTACCGCTCACCCCTAGTACTGTGGCATACGTTTAGCTGTCATTCGTTGACTTCGGCCCAGTAGCTAAGACTGACGGTTACTCCTAGTACCGTGGCATACGTTTAGCTGTCATTCGTTGACTTCGGCCGGTAGCTACGACTAACCGGGGTGTAGCACATGGTATGGTTCGGGATGATGTCCGATGCGCAAGTAAGGTAATGAAAGAAGGAATGAACGAATGAAGGAAGATAATAATGATATTATCTATGTGTACGTATGATGTGTGATCATGTAAAAGTACGAACGGTTTTATATGAAAGTAAAGTATGTTTTATTTATAAAACTAGAACTCACTCAGCAACGCTGACTTTGATGTGTTTCCAGTTGGCAGGTAATGATTGCTGAGGATGGCACGGGCGACTACTCAGCTCTTTTGGGATGGCATTCTTTTGATTAATGTTTTTGCATTGTAATGCGAACAAACTATTTTTGTAATGAATGTTGTATTAGTTTGCAAAAGCATTTACATGGAAATGAAAGTTTGTTTTAGTTTTCCGCTGCGATTTATTAAATACAAATGTAATTATATGTTTTATGTGCGATGAGAACCCAGCTGTAAGCGTCCCGGGAACGGGGCCTTACACTGCATAAAGCTTTAACTTTCCAAAGCTTCACTGCCGTAGCCTGATTACTTCGACGCTCACCAATCCTTCTGACCAAATATCATTTCCCCCCTGAACAAACGGGTGTTCTGCATCTCATACCGGATAGCAATCTCCTATGGGCATACCCAATGCTGGCATGATAGCTCGTTGTTGTATGAATTCGGTACGGTAAGTGGTCATCCCAACTTCCACCAAAAATCGATCACACATGGCCGGCCCAGGAGCATGGCTTCCAATGTCTGAATGGCTTCTTCTGATGATCATCGGTTGGGGATGATAAGCCGTGCTAAGATGGAACCTTCCCCATAGCGTCATGAAATTTCTTCCAAAAATTTAGATGTAAACCGAGTGGTGTTCACGATCAGACACAATAGACACCGGCAAAACCATGGACGCAGCTACAATTACTTGATGAAACATATCAGACACCCTGAGGTGAATACGTCTCGCGGATCGGTAGAAAAATGAGCGCTCTGTCAGGCGATCAACTATCACAATATGGCATCTTTACCCCTTCGAGTACGTGGCAGATTCGTAATGAAATCCAGGGATGTGTCCCACTTCATTCGTATATCCAAAAGGTGGATCTTCCCATACGGCTTTGGTGTTCGGCCTTCCACCTTAAGCAAGTAAGGGCACTTACTCACATAATCCAAGACCGTCACGATTCTACCCGGCCACCAATAATCTTTCTTCAGGTAGGTACTTTTTGGGCACCAGGAGAATGGCAGTATCAAGTCTTGTGGCTTCATCCATTGCTTCAACCGTGATCCCAAAAACGAGAAATCCACAACGACCGAATCGAGTTCTAACATCGAGTTGTTTTCACACATTCCCCAACCAGGACCTCTCATCTTTCCGAGTTACAGGTGATCTTCTCAATGCTCATTATTGAAACTCCTTAAACTTGCTTCATCATACGGAGGTCAGATAATTGTAAGCTTTCACCCGAATCGGTTAGGTTTTTCCTTTCGGCTAAGGGCATCCGCCACCACATTAGCTTTGCCTGGATGGTAATAGATCTCGCAATCATATCCTTTATAAGGCTCCTACCATCCCCTCTGCCTCATGTTCAGATCCTTCTACTCGAGAAATACTTCAAGCTCTTATGGTCGTGAATATGGTGCACTTCGTCCGTAGAGATAGTGCCTCCAAAATCTTTAACGCAAGACCACGGCTGCTAGCTCAAGTCATGAGTGGGATAATTAGCTCATGAACTTTCAACTGTCAGGATGCGTAGGCTATAACATTCCCTCTCTGCATTAACACACACCCCAACCCTGAGTGGAAGCATCAGAATAACCAACAGATCCTCGCTTCCATCGGGTAATGACAGAATAGGAGCTTGAGTCAGTCTTGCCTTTAGCTCTTCGAAAACCTTCTCTTGAGCTTGACCCATACAAATTTCACATCCTTCGGGTCAACTTAGTTAGTGGGGAAGCAATCTTAGAGAAGTCTTGGATGAATCTTCTATAGTAGCCCGCCAAGCCAAGAAACTACGGATCTCAACTGGCGTCTTAGAGAAGTCTTTAATGTAAACCGGTATTATGTGCGCATGCTATTTAATTATGTGCTCTTAGTAGATTTAGCTGAGCTGATTAAGTCAGGATAGGAGATACTTGGGGTATGAAGAGTAAAGTAAGTGGCTAATCACAACTGGCACCATGTAATTAGGGACTTACTATACTTGACATAAACTGAGTGTTACCTTGAATGACCGCGTAGTGTTTGAATCTTATAGTGTGCTTTTAGAGGATGGCTGGAGGTAGATCTTCAAAAAGCCTCTCGTGGTGGAGGTCATGGTGCTGCTCCGTGACCCAAGAGAGGGAGACCCAGAGTCAAGAAAGTGGTTCTGAAGAACCAGAGACTCCTCATCCGGAGGGTGGCGACGAGAGCGCCAATCTGAGAGCCTCAGTAAATGAGGCTGTGGTGGAAGAGGTTCACCGGTCATGCAGACGATTCTACCGTCTATGGTGACCGAAGTGATCAAGGCCATAAGGGATGGGGAAAGAAAGGAAAGAAACAGGTCCTCGGGAGTACGAGATCTACCAGAGCCGGAAATGGTTCTCTCTGATGATGAGAGGAGGAGGAAGAGGAGCCTGCACCGAAGGCTCGAGGCTGTAACTATGGGGTGTTTATGAGATGCAAGCCCCCTACTTTCGATGGAAACGGCACTGCGGCAGCTGCTCACCAGTGGGTAAGGGAGATGGAGGTTGTCCTCAATATTAGTGAGTGTCGTGAGGATCAGAAGGTGAAATTGCTATCCACTCTTTTGTGGACTTGACATTGTGCTGGTGGGACAATATTGTCCAAGCCGAGGGTAGCAGGACCATTGGAAGAATGAGATGGCCTAAACTGAAGAAGCTAGTGATCGAGGAATTTTGTCCTCACAGAGAGATGGACAAGGTAGAAAGGGACTTCCTGCAGTAGGAGGCGGGAGCTATGACACACCCGCAGTACACCACCAAATTTAGTGAAATGGCGCGGCTGGTGCCCGATTAAGTGACACCACTATCACGAAAGATTAAAGTTATATCCAGGGGCTGCCGGCGGATATCCGTAGGCATATGATTGCCGCCCGGCCGAGCACTTTTAGGTCGGCGGTTGACTTGGCTGGCAGATTATACGATGAGCGCGAGGTGGTGGTGGCTGAGGTGGATAAGAAGGATGGTGGTAGCTGGAACTGGAATGGGAAATGGTTTGGGCGTGGTAGAACTGCTCCAAACAAAAAGGTGGCAAAGGTGGGTGACCGACGTGTGGTCACATCTGGATCATGGATGAGTAAGTGTGACAAATGTGGAAGGGAGCATACTGGTGAGTGTAGGATGGGGATGAACGTATGCTTCAGGTGTGGTCAGCCTGGCCACATCGCTAGAGACTATAAGAAGCCGAGGGCAGAGAGCTCTGGGGCAGAGAAGAAGAAGCCGGAGGAAGGAGGGCAGAGGGCAGGTGCTAGAGCTTACACCATGACCGGGAGGAAACCAGAGCTGATCCCGATATTGTATCAGGTATGTTTTGGTAAACCAAACTTGTGCCTCTATATTGTTTGATTCTTGTGCTAGTAGGAGTTTTATTTCTACTACATTCTGTGCTAAGTTGCACGTTATCAGTAGAAAGGCCAGTGCATCATTGATGTAGAAACTATTATGGTAAGTCCACTAGAATTACTGATGTGATAGAGGACTGTGCCATAGAACTAGAAGGTCACAGGTTTGCTGCTAGGTTACACATGATACCCCTAGGTGGATTTGATGTAGTACTAGGGATGGACTGGTTAGCAACCTATTAATCAAACATCGTGTGTCGCAAGAAGATGATTCGATTAGTTGCATCCAATGGGAGTTTGGTTACGATTTATGGAGATCGCGTCACGACGATCCCGAAAGTGATTTCGATGGCGGTGGCGGGAAAGTGCATGAGGCGTGGATGTAGTGCCTACTTGGCCTACGTAAAGGATGTGGACGCGCCAACACCGCAACTATCTGATGTACCAGTTGTGTGTGACTTTCTGGACGTATTCCCGGAAGACTTACCCGGCGTGCCACCGGATCGCGAGATTGAGTTCCAAATTGACCTGATACCCGGTGCTCAACCCATTGCCAAAGTACCGTATCGGTTAGCTCCCACGGAAATGAAAGAACTGGTGGAGCAGTTGCAAGAGCTGCTCGATAAGGGGTTCATTAGGCCGAGTATCTCTCCTTGGGGTGCTCTGGTCCTGGTTGTGAAGAAGAAAGACGGTAGTATGAGGATGTGCATCGATTACTGTGAGCTTAACAAGTTAACGGTGAAGAACCGATACCCCATACCAAGAATAGATGATCTGTTTGATTAGCTCCAAGGTGCCAGTTGGTTTTCAAGGATAGATCTTCGATCTGGTTACCATCAGTTGAAGGTGAAGGAGTAGGATATCCTTAAAACAGCTTTTCGCACGCGCTATAGTCACTATGAGTTCCTCGTTATGTCGTTTGGGTTGACCAATGCGCCAGCTGCTTTCATGGATTTGATGAATCGAGTGTGTCGGCCAATGTTAGATAAATCAATGATTGTGTTTATTGATGATATCCTGATTTATTCGAAGACTGAAGAGGAGCATGCCGATCACATTCGGGAGGTGTTAGAGACCTTAAGAAGGGAGAAGTTGTATGCCAAATTCTCCAAATGCGCGTTCTGGTTACGCGAGGTTCAATTCTTAGGTCACGTGATAAATCCAGAGGGGATTATGGTAGACCATGCTAAGGTAGAGGCTGTGATGCAATGGAAGTCTCCAAGGACGCCATCTGAGATTCGTAGTTTCTGGGGTTGGCGGGGTATTATCGAAGGTTCATTCAGTACTTTTCCAAGATTGCTTCTCCACTGACCAAGTTGACCCAAAATGATGTAAAGTTATATGGAGTCAAGCCCAAGAACAGGCGTTCGAGGAGTTAAAGGTAAGGTTGACTCAAGCTCCTGTCTTGTCGTTACCCGAAGGAAGCGAGGATTTGTAGTATACTCAGATGCTTCTTACTCGGGGTTGGGGTGTGTATTAATGCAGAGAGGAAGGTTATAGCTTATGCATCCCGACAGTTGAAAGTTCATGAGGTCAACTACCCTACTCATGACTTGGAGCTAGCAGTTGTGGTCTTTGCACTAAAGATTTGGAGGCATTATCTGTACGGGACGAAGTGCACCATTTTCACTTAACCATAAGAGCTTGAAGTATTTCTTCGAGCAGAAGGATCTGAACATGAGGCAAAGGCGATGGTTGGAGGTTATCAAGGATTATGATTGTGAGATCCATTACCATACGAGCAAGGCCAACATGGTGGCTGATGCTCTTAGCCGAAAGGAGAGGCCCGAGTCAATTCGGGTAAAAGCATATCAACTGATCATGACCTCTGATGTAATGAAGCAAGTCAAGGAGTTTTAAGATGAGGCACTAAAAGAAGATCATCTAAACTCTGAAAGAATGAGAGGTCTGGTTGGGAATTGGGTGAAAACACACTCGGTGTTAGAACCCGATTCGGACGAGTGTGGGTTCCTCGTTTCGGGGACCTATGTGTGAAAATTTTGGATAAAGCTCACAAGACTAGATACTCCATTCATCCTGGTGCCACAAAGATGTATCAAGACATGAAGAAAGATTATTGGTGGCGGGTATGAAGCGTGACGTGGTGGAGTATGTGAGTAGGTGCCTTACTTGTTTGCTAGTGAAGGCGGAACATCAGAAACCGTATGGGAAGATCCAACTTTGGATATACCAGAATGGAAGTGGGAGCACATCACCATGGATTTCATTACAAAGCTACCACGTACTCCGAAGGGGTACGATGCCATATGGGTGATTGTTGATCGTTTGATGAAAAGTGCTCACTTCCTACCGATCCATGAGACATATTCATCCGAGAGGTTGGCTGACCTGTTCATCAAGGAGATTGTAACTCGTCATGGTCTACCGGTGTCCATTGTGTCTGATCGTGACACCCGGTTTACATCTAAATTCTGGAAGATATTCCACGATGCCATGGGGACGAGGTTACATATTAGCATGGCTTATCATCCCCAAACTGATGGTCAGTCAGAAAGGACCATTCAGACATTGGAAGACATGCTTATCATCCCCAAACTGATGGTCAGTCAGAAAGGACCATTCAGAAAGGACCATTCAGACATTGGAAGACATCTAAATTCTGGAAGAGATTCCACGATGCCATGGGGACAAGGTTACATATTAGCATGGCTTATCATCCCCAAACTGATGGTCAGTCAGAAAGGACCATTCAGACATTGGAAGACATGCTTCGGGCATGCGTGATTGATTTTGGGGGAAGTTGGGACAACCACTTACCATTAGCTGAATTCTCGTACAACAACAGCTATCATGCCAGCATTGGTATGCCACCATACGAGATGCTATACGGTAGGAGATACAGAACACCCGTTTGTTGGAATGATATTGGTCAAAAGGAATTGGGAGCGTCGAGGTAATCGAGGCTATGACTAAGAAGCTTGAGAAGATCAAAGCCTCATGAAGGCAGCCAAAGATAGACAGAAGTCGTATGCCGATAAACAACGTAGACCAATTGAGTTCCAGGTGGGTGACCGGGTTATGTTGAAGGTCTCACCTTGGAAGGGTATTATCAGATTCAGGAAGCGGGGCAAGTTGAGCCCAAGATATATAGGCCATTTTCGAATCATTGCTCGAGTAGGAGAGGTGGCCTATAGGTTGGAATAACCGGATGAGTTAAGTGGAATTCACCCGACATTCCATGTGTCTCATCTGAGAAAGTGTATAGCTGATGAAGACATGATTGTTCCACTAGAGGATATCGAAGTGGATAAACGGCTCAATTATATGGAGCAACCAGTGGCAATCATCGATCATAAAGAGAAGAGGCTGAGAAATAAAGTGGTTCCTCTTGTGCCTGTACAGTGGAAGCACTGGAAGGGATCTGAGTCTACATAGGAGACTAAGGAGGAGATGATGCAGCATTATCCTCATCTGTTCAAGGAAAAACAGGTTTCGGGGACGAAACCTATATAAGGGGGTGGACTTGTAACACCCGGCCTATTTTTAAAGACAAGATATGAGTCTCGGCTTATGGAAGAAGAAGAAGTGAACGAATTCAAGGTAAGAATTCATGGTTTTATGTGTTTATGACGGGTTTTATCCCGATTATGTGTTTCTGTGCTTATGTGTTTGTGAATATGCTTGGGTGTGTGTGTTTGGAGTTGTTTTTAGGTGCTTGAACTCATAGCAAGCAGGTAAAAAGGAAGAACACCCAAGTTGCACCAGGTGAGTTCTAGACCCCGGGTTTACTTGTTTTAAACTATCTTTGGGGCTGAAAATGTATGAAAATGGTTTTTATAAAAAGTTCATGTATGTTTACCCGTATGCATTGTGTATGTATGTTGATTTTGAACTGCTTATAGGTTATTCATGTCTAGAATAACCATGTTAAGTTTAGAATAGATGGGTCTGATGATTAGGTTGAATACATACTAGGAACATGATATAAAGAAGGTTCATACGCCTGAAAATGCCATAGAATGATTTAAGTGTAATCCATGTGTCTGAACAGTAGCCATGCGCCTAAGATTACCTTAGAAATGTTTAAGTACAACCCATGCGCCTGAACAGTAGCCCATGCGCCTAAGATTACCTTAGAAATGTTTAAGTACAGCCCATGCGCCTGAACAATAGCCCATGCGCCTGAACAGTAGCCCATGCGCCTAAGATTACCTTAGAAATGTTTAAGTACAGCCCATGCGCCTGAACAGTAGCCCATGCGCCTAAGATTACCTTAGAAATGTTTTAATACAGCCCATGCGCCTAAACAGTGGCCCATGCGCCTGAACAGTGGCCATGCGCCTAGAAATGTTAGCCGGACGACTAAGTGTAGGGCCATGCTCCCCAATAGTGTCCATGCGCCCAAGTGGCTCATGCTCCTAAGTGTCCATGCGTCCGAATTATCCATGCGTCTAAGTGTTCATACGCACAAATAGTGCCCGTGCGCCTGAATAGTTCATGCGCCTAAAGAGAAAAATGATTAAGTGATGGCTGATGCACCTACATATTGGTGAAACGGCCAAACAGGTTTCATGCGCCAAATAGTCCCCATGCGCCTAAGCACTTAGAAATTTTTACAGAATTTTCTGGGAGTCTGTGCTTTAGGGTTTTGACCGAGGTTGACTAAGGGCTTATTAATGATGATGTTTCATGCATGATATGATTATCTATGATTGTTCCTATTATTGTTATTGCTATTATTATTACTTATAGTATGTGACTTTACGTGGTATGTTATTATCGTAACGTAAAGTATATCGTAATAATAAAGTGAAAGAGCAATAAAGAAAAGAAGAGGAACATTAATGAAAATGTTAACAAGTCTTGCAAGCTTACAGGAGGTACACGACCGTGTTGTCGTTAGCTCAATTGTGTTGCGGGTTAGCTACCCTATTATGCACACAGGTTCAATCAATTGAGATTGGCAGGACCTTTGCAGCGTACCCTGGGTGATTGGGTTGGCCTTGTACATAGTGTACAGAACCCTTTCGAGGGATACAGTTGACCCTTTCGAGGGATACAGTTGACCCTTTCGGGGGATACAGTTGACCCTTTCGAGGGATACAGTTGACCCTTTCGAGGGATATAGATGGCCCATCACCCGTTTTCCATCGCGCATATAGTTAGGGTATTGCTCACTGGTCCATACAGAAAGTGAAACATAAAGATGAAAGTTTACAGAATAGACAAGGCATATAGTAAAAAGAACGAATAATACTTGTTCATATAGTTAATGCGTGCTCGCATATACAGTACAGAGTTGTATTTTACTGAAAAGAGTATTTCTATATACAACATATAGAAAGTATTTTATTACTTTAAAACTAGAGCTCACTCAACAACGTTGACTTTTATACATTTTCAGTTGGCAGGTCATTATTGCTGAGGATGGCACGAGGTGAAGCCACTTGGCAGGGAAAGATTGACATCCATTCTTATTCTATGTTGCTGTTGTTTTGTAATGCGTTAAAACAATTCTTTTGTAAACCGTTAATGATGATGTATTGCTTAACAATAATGTTTAAATGAAATGAATGGTTTTCGATAAATCATTTTCGCTACTTAAGTTTGTATAATTATAATGTATAGTGTTTTAATTGCTGTGATTGACCAACTGTGAGGTTTTCAGGAGCGGGGCCTTACATTTCCTTATCAACAATTTCACCATGTACATAAACAATTCAACTCTTGTAATCTAAATTAAAAATTAGACCTATTGGGTTATGTCTAAACACATAAGAGTAGATTTAAACTTCATTTGCTCATTTTCATACTAGCTCTTGCTTGTTTCAGGACTCAACAAAAGAAATAATATTCACCTTCTCATCAACTTTTATAAAATCATATCATTTTACGTTGATTTAACTATTTTTGTTCAAATTTTACAAAAACCGAACAAAATTGATCACCTTTCTTATAAACTTTTATGGACTCATAATTGAACTGTCAACTATCTGATTCACCGAGGATCACATTAAAAAGACCCACATTTTACACGACATCAACTATCAAACTTGACATGTGAACTTCAAATGTGAGGTGATTCTAATGTTCATTAATAGTAGAATACAAGTTTTGATGCATAATGTACAAGTAGTCTCTATAGCATTTGTAATTTGCATGGATAGAGTTTGTTTATATTTAATTATGTGCAATTGTATAACAATGTTCGTGCTACCATGGTGATGGTCACGTTTCTTGTCTACATCCAAGACTCGAGTTTGAGGCTACAACCTCACACCTCTAAGTAATATTTTTGTTTTGTTTTTGGATTGGCACCACATCATACACACGCACACACATCATATGCATACTATGGTTTCATTTTTCTCAAACTCAATTAAACTTTACCTTAACCGATATGAAGCATAACTTGAAAAACTTGAACTTGATTACAAAGCATAATGAAACCAAAATTTGTTATTTAAGTTGTTCTTTGAGTTTATTTTTTGATTTCTATAATTTCTAGGTGTTTGGTTTAAACCAAAATGACCTTATACCTGAAAACCTAAACATTTGGTTTGGTCTTTGTGTTCATTTCTAATATGTAAAACCCAAATAACCATACACAAGTAACTCGAAACTCAATAAATAACACGAATGACAACCCTAATGCACGCCCATATTTTTTTTATTTTTTGAAGTTAATATTTTTTATTATTATATAAATTTATAATTATCTGATTTTAAAATTGAAGTATTGATTGTTTTATACTTTTATTTGTTTTTTGGTCTCAAATTTTATCTTCTAGCCTTTTTTCTTACTTTTTATATGTCATCTATTCTTTAGGTTTTCATGATTTTAAATCTACGATTCTGTACAATTTGTATTTAAAATCGAGTTGGAGGAATATTTTTATTTTAAACATTTAAATTTAATTTTGTTTCCTTTCATAACTTTTGTTATATAATGTTTTATGAAAATATATTGCTTGCTCTGCATTTATGTTTACTAACATCCAGATGTCAACTTTTTCAAGCCTGAACACCTCGTTCATAACGTGCAGGTTTAGATAAATTCGTGCTCTGTTCCAGTATTCCTATCAAATGATTGATATGCTTGATGAGAAATTCAAAACCTTAAAGGAAAACTTGGTACAAAAATACATTTTTTTTTCATTCTTTTACTTGTGTAGAAGTGAGTATGAGAAAGTGATTTTGTGAGTCATTTATATTAGTTTATTTGACCCTTCAACGTACAAACCCTATCCCCAAGAATCATATTTTCAAACGTTCGTCATTCTCAGGAGTGTGCTTACATGTGACCCTGACATGGCCACTAACAGGTGAACGGGAGCCGTCTAGTTACTCACAGCAGGACCCACTCATGGAGTATACCCATTGCTCTTATAACATGAATTTTTACAAATACAATTTAAATAGGACTCTATCGTATTCAACAAAACCATCCTTGACTACAAGATATCATATACAACCAGAAAGAATTGATGATGAATAAAAAAAATAACTGATATTTTTAAAATGTATATTAGTTATTTTAAAGTAATAAAAATAAAAATAAAAAAATATAAAAAAGTGAGCATGAGTGTTTGTTTGATTTTTTAAGTAACTTATTTATTAATTTTATAACTTTAATTATTAATACAGAGTCGATTACATGATTGGTCTGGTATTCTTATATTACGAAATTGAAGAGTGGACGTCCGTCAAATTTTATGGTTAAGTTAGTGTGAAATAACCTAATTTTTCTAATGGTAAATTAAATAAAAAATAAATATCCTTATTTTTTATATAAAATAAGGATATTTATTTTTTATATTAAACCCACTATATAAAATCAATTTCCATTGACATTATTCAATTCATTGATTCCACCGGCCGTCGTCGTCCGGCGACGCCACAACAACTCCGTCGCGACGCCACCTCCGTCCACCAATCCACTAGCTTTGCCACCATCATCGCACCACTCGCATCACCTGTTCCCTCTTTTCTCTGTTTCTCTCTTTCTATTTCCATGGGATCTTGCCACCAACGCAGTCCGGCGATGCCACCACAACTCCAACGCGATGCCACCAACAAACCTTAGGCACCCGATGTAGATGGGGTCAAATCTAGGCGCGATTGTTTGGTTAGATCTAGCACGAATACGCTGCGCGTCAGATGTAAGCACGATGGTAGTGGTCGCTGTTTAGGTTACTATAGAAATCGAGCGATATGATGGTGGTAAGTGAACAAGCGAGGGTGGTGGTATGCTGATGGTGGGCGATGGTGGTTATGGTGATAAGGGTCAAGTCATTAGGTTCCTGAGGGTGGTGGTATAGTGATGGTGGTCGAGGATGGTCCTGGTGATGGTTATCAAGGGTGGTTCTAGCGATGGTGGTCAAGGGTGGTTCTGGCGATGGTGGTCAAGGGTGGTTCTGGTGATGGTGATCGGGGGTGGTTTTGGTGATGGTGGTAGTAAGACAATGGGGACGGTGGTGGTTACTGGGGTTTAGGTTGATGGAGATGACAGGGGGTAGAGGTGTTCAAACCGGTTTCATTGGCCAAATCGGTTCAGGTTCAAAACCGAACTGGTTTTTTTTGTAGTGGGTTCAAACCGGTTTTTTTTCAAACCGGTCTGGGTTACAAACCGGTTTGACACACCGAGAACTCAAACTTATCAAACCGGTTCAAACCGGTTTGAAACTGGTTTTTTTACCCAAACCGGTTTTTCTTACCGGTTTTTAATTTTTAAACGGTTTTAAGTGTATGAATACCAATCCGTTTAGAAACGGTGGTTTGGGTCGGTTCGGGACCGTTTGGGCCAAAACCAGTTTTCTTTGAAACGGTTCCGGATTTTTTTGGTGAACCGGTTTTTTTGTTCATTGTAGTAAGGGGCATGGTGGTTAGGTAACGGTGGTGGTGGTGGGTGAATGATGGGTTGACAATTAGTTTTATTAATAAGTAATAGAGTTATTTTAATTTTGCTTTCTAAAATTTGACAAAAATAATTATTTTCTTTTAAAAGATTAAAAATATCAATTTACCTTCAAAATTTTTCATAACTTGTTTTAATTTTAATCCAAAAGCTTTATTATTTTGCATTCAAATTGAAACAAGTAGTAAATTTTTGAACTGAAATTAAAATAATTTATAAAACTCTTGAAAGTAAATTAATATTTCTAATCTTTTGTAAAAAAATAGTTATTTTGTTCAAACCTTAAGGAGTAAAACCGTATTTAACTCTAATTAATATTTAAAGGGTATATTTATCATTTTAAAATGAGAAAATTACTACTTTAGTCCTTGTGGTTTGATGTAAACCACGCTTTCAATCCAATACTTTATTATTACACTGATAGTCCAAAAGTTTTAAGATTTGTTTTAATAAAATAAAAATACACCATCATCATCTAACCCTCTTCACCATCATCTAACCATAACCCATCTCTCTCTCTCTGGCTATTCATTTATCACCACCACCCACCATCCATCACCAAAAAAAACCATTAGCCTCCATCATGTTGTCGCACTGCTTCCATTCTCATCATCATGTTTACACTAACTCAAACTGGTCTTCCCTCTATTTGATCAAAAGCCCCAAATTAAAGAATCCAAAATCAAATCGAAGGAGGCCAATGATAGTTTGCACAATGGTGGTGTTCTGATGCTACTAGTGGTTCTAGAGTGGTGATTGTCACACCCTAACCTTAACGGTGAAATTATCGAGATGTGAGGGTTAACATTGTTCACAGCCACATAACATTATCATTAAATAAAATATTATTATCATAAGTTTAAAAAGAGCAAAAATTACAATCATAAGTCTCAAACATGAAATAAACAAAACATAAGACTAATAATTTAAGACATTTTATTCATTAACCTAGATCCAAATCCTAGATGTGAGCAACTTCAAGAGATGACATCAAACTTGAGCATTTCCTAAAACATGTTAAAAATAAAAGGTCAGCTATGAAAGTTGGTGAGTTTCCAAATGTTTAATATACATAAATATATCAAAAGGTCTACAACTAGTAATTCATGTCAATGGCTATGAATTATGCAAGTTTATAGAACACATATAGCTACAATCAAACATTGACCAAGATTAAGATTACAAGTTTCTAACGATTAGCTAAGTGTACTTGGTTCCCATGATAAACAAGTCATATGTCATCAGGAGTCGGCAATATATCGGCTTTAGCACCAAATAGTGTTAGGGACCTTGTACTGGACGATGTACTAACTGATTAACGTGTATACCGAACCAAATAGTGTGGAATCCTATTTGATTGGCGATCCAATCAGTGAGAACGCACGTAGAAACAATTATGTAATTGAATCTAACATTAAGAATCGATTAGGAATCGATCTACTGCGATCTATGAACTTGGAGTATGATCTTAGATGTCTCTGGATGGCTAGGGTACGTCTAGAGTCGAAGTGTGTATAAAGCTTACGTTTTTCCACGAATTAAGTGGTATTTATAGGTTAGGGTTACTCATTCGTGCGACTGAACCATTTGCATGGTTCATTAGTGCGATTGAGCTATGCGGTTGATCCATTCGCACGACTGAGTCAGTCGCATGAAGTTGTTCAGGCGTATGGACTATTTAGGCACATGGACACTCAGTCGCATGGCCATTCGGACGCATGACCACTGTGGGGCGCATGGTCCAGTCGGACGCATGAGAGCTTAACTTAACCAAGTTTGAATGTATTTATTATTATAACATTATGCATATCAATTCAAACAATCACAAACCTATATAATCTAGTCAATATGCGTTACACAACTCATTAATGAAATATTAACATTATAAATCACAACCAAACATTCTCATTTCATTAAATACCCAAGCATTACATAAGCGTAAGAAATTCAAGACAATTACATTAAGATCCAAATCTAGGTACATATGTATCAACAAACTCCTCCTTGGACCTAGATCTATCTATCGTCTTACCTTCTTTATAACCTCCTCATACTTTTTGTACTTTTCCTCTCTTGTGACTCCTGCATGTATTTCAAATGCAAAGCAGAGTCGTATCACATTTTGGAATTTGAGGGATTGTACAATATCCTGCGTGTCATAGAACAGTGGCCACTTGTATAGAGTGTAGACGTCGTCAGCTGACAAGTTGGTAAGCCACATCGGGTCGAATACCCTGATGGTATCCATTCTTCCCTCTTTGTTCAGACTATAACAGCTTCCCCTGTTCTCCAATCATAGTACCACCATTTGAAGTGAGGAGTGAAGTCCCGTGACATCTCCCGTAGAGGGATCTTTGACATTGTTCGTGAAGGACTCCATTTCAGCACTATCTTTGGCTTTCCAGTTATGGGATCAACTTCAGAACATTTGATATACCTCGTAGGTTGTTAAGGTTTGAAGTTGACCCACCTGGTGTGGTACTCTTTCTTCAAGGCAGCCTCAAACCAGCCTGACATCTTTCTAGAGTCAGCGTATAACAGCTTCAGTTTAGCCAGCTGGTTGAGCTCAAAACCAGGTAGAGACTTTAGATCATGCGGGAATCTAAAGTACTCAATACCTTTCTCTCTCTTCACCGCGTATACATTAAGATCATCAAAATGTGCCCACGTGATAATCTTGCCTGACACCTTGTGATGTTTCTTCACATTGTAGAGCTTGGTGTAGACATTCTGTTTAGGAGCAGCATGTTGGGCTCGGATCTCCTCAAAACAAGCAGCCCATTCAGCCTTTCTGATATCAACATCAGTGTTTGAGGCTTGAGCTTGTTCTTCAACCTTCTCGGATTCTTGCTCCATCTTATCTAACATATCAAATGTATCACCGACCAGGGAGTCACCGAAATTAGGGACCATATTTCCCTCTTTGTCAGCGTACTCGGATAGTGCTCTGCAGTAACGTCCTCGATCTCCATCTCATCAATGTCGTTTAGCTCGTCGTCATGCTGGTTTCTACAAAAGTTGGAGCGTCCTTGACAATCTCATCGGGATTGAGCTTGAACATTTTTGCAATTTTCTCGTTAGTGAGATTGTGAATGATCTCTCCTTCTTTAGGAGTGTACATCACCGATCTCCTAACAATACCCTGCAGATCAAGAATCATCGTGAGCTGACTCTTGATCTATTGGAGGAGAGCAACATCATGTTCATCCCTTTGAAAGTTTGGATCTGCTTGATTTATACTTGTAACACAACAACATTAGTTAATAGTCAAGATAGAAATACCACAATTAAATATAAACATTCATTACCATAATGAGATACAAGATTCGAATACATATGATTTAAATAAAGTAAATAACTAAATATTACTCTTATCATGTATACTCTGCTCTTCTGCTACCAGGGCGAATGTGGAGGCACCCTGATCTTGAGTCCTTTTAGTCCTCCGTTCGCTTGCAGATGTGGCACCCGCAACAGAAGAATCGTCTTCATCATCATCAACATCTACATCAGTATCACCTTCGTGATCATCACCATCATCATCATCATCATCACTCTCATCATCATCATCATCATCATCATCATCATCATCATCATCATCATCATCATCATCATCATCTCCGTCTCCTTCTCCTATCTTCAATGGCTCTTCTTTGGATCCTTTTAGCTTTAGCAAGATAGTCTTGTTTGTAGCCTCCAGCTCTTCAATCTTCTTGGCATGTTGCTCCTAGAGCTGAGACATCTGCTGAACCTGCTGAGAAATCTGCTAAGATTGTGCAGCGGTAAGATCTACTAACTGACGAATCTGTGCAGTTTTCTCATCATCGGCCGCTAACAGACGCATCATCATATGGTTCAGCGCTGACAGCTGTTCCTCTACCCCAAAGGGAGGTTGAGATGATCCAGATGTATATGGAGAGGAGGATGATAGTGCAGCTGGATGGCTAGTGGTGGTGGTGGTGGCAGTGGTGAAGATTGGGGGTAATATAGATGAAAGTGGTGGTGGTGTGGGTGTGGTAGTAGTGGTGGTGGTGTGGGTATGGTAGTAGTGGTGGTAGGTGGAGTGGTGGTAGTGGACGGAGTAATGGTGGTAGGTGGAGTAGTGGTAGTGGTGGTAGTAGTGGTGGTGGTTATGAAGGTCAGTCTTCTCTTCTTTTTCTTCAAGCCGTGGGGCTGAGCCATCCTTTTCTTCCTCGATCCCTTCGAGGTGGATGCTCCCCCTGGAACACAGCTTGACTGATCGGGAGCAAGGGTAGGATCTGTGTCAGTCTCTCCCGATCTGCCAGGGCGTTCACCAACCGCCCGGAGCCCTCGCTCTGTGGCAACCGCCTTCCTGCCAACAGTCCGAGTGAGGGGCTCCTCATCTGTATCCTCCTCCTCATCAGATTGGAAATCCTGATGGAATCCAGCATCCTCAGTCTCTCTATGGGTGGGTGCCGAAGATGCGATATCAGCTATGGGGGCCCTTGGTTGAGTGGGCCCAGCATATCCACCAGCACCGCTGTCATCGTCATCTGAGTCATCATCTGGGAGCTCTAACTACTCAACATTAGAGTCACTGTCTACATGACGCCATTTACGCTTGCCTGGTGCCACGTAGTCTTCACGGGCCAGATGCCCAAACAGTCGCCTCACAGGGGTTTCACCTGCTTCCCCCTGTAAACTTTCATCCGACCCAAGGTGGTATCATCCATCACCTCGAGTGTTACCGCATCCTCCTCCTTTGCCAACGAAGGGAGCTTTTGGTCTATGATCATTTGTATGAATCGAGGGTACATACAAAAGCCCTCCTTGCCCTTTCCCTCTATGTTCTCCACCAGGTAGGTGAAGATCATCCTGGAGAAGCTGAACAGGTGGTTCAGGACCAACGCAGCATAAGCGTTCTGAATCTGATCTAAGAGCTCATCGAACCCTCCCTTCCGAGACGCTATGCACTTCAGCAGCACATGAGCGAGGTACTTGAATTGGGGGCACAGGTTTCTCTTGTTGAGCACCCCTGCGTTGATGTCCCCAGAGTACTTAGCTTGCATAAAACATCCTCGAACAGTAAGGGGATGTAATCGGTGGGACAGTCAACATCATCCCCAAACTCGAGAACTGTCCGAAGATCATCCTTCGTGATCTCAATAGCCTCTCCAAATATCAAGCTCCTGATGCGATGGGGCTTTGAGGATCTGTCCACCACAGTGCTTTCCCAGAAAGCCTGTTGGACCGAGCGATAGGGAGTGCAAGGAGTCGAGATGGCGCGGAAGATCCTCGATCTCCGTAAAATATGATAATGCCTGAGAAGTCAGCTGTGTTCCTGGATGTCAGATCCAGATGAGCACAAATGTTGTGCTTGGTGCTCATAGTCTAGCGACTATCCATCTGTCACACAATGATATAACGTTAGTGTCAATCAATAAGTAATGAACTTAATCATTTGAACAAGAAATTCTCTGTTCTGTCGTGCAAATGACAATGTGCAACTGAGATCAAGTCGTGCGAATAACCTCATACGTATGACTTAACATGTGACTAAGCTCATACGTATGCTATCTCATACGGGTACCCCAGTTGTGCGACTAAACTCATACGCATGGTTTAGCTGTGGGATTTGGCGATTCGTCCCTTTCAGTCTTGCGACTGAAGTTCATCAGATTGTCCATTCGCATGACAGACTAACTATTATATTCAAAATCAAATTTTGAGCCATCTTTAATGTTAGACATCGTGGTTAGGCTCATTAGACTCGCAATTTACTGACAAAACACATTATAACATTTAATTGCACAATGGACTTAGTTTTATTAGTTTATTTGTCAATGTAAGTCACGGTTTCTTCTAGGTTCATTTTAGTCGATTTTGAGCTTAAATTGATGGATATTTTCATGGATTGCACTGAATTATACCTGTATATCAATAGGAATCGTTAGTACACAACAACAATAGTCTTGAAGGCTCAAATGAAAATCGGCCAGAGTAACGGTATGTCCGTGCGATGTAGAGGCGATTTGGAGTGATGACCAACTGCGACCGACTCACCCTCTATTTATACTAGGGTTTACGTTCAGTCGTGCGACTGAGCCCAGTCGCTAGATGAATCATGCGACTAAAGATCATCATGCGACTAGCACAGTCGGTCACCTTCATCCATGCGGTTAGCACATTTTAGTCATCCTCATGTCCAATCGCACATATGTCCCCTACGTGTGGGTTAATCGTACGATTGGGCACATTCGTATCCTCCATCATACGACTGGTCTATTCTCATGGTCCAGTCGTGCGAATGAATTATACTTATGGTTTTTGACTTAATGACCATTTTAGCTTTTACACCCTTTTAAAATCTTGATTTAACATTATGAACCTTTGATCATCTCAGACATGATTATTTTAACTTGAAAAACTTTGGACCACCTCAGACGTGATCCTTTAAAAATACTTTGTCACCTCAAACGTGACCTATTTTTTATTTAAAAGCACGTGTGGTCACCTCAACGTGACCATTTAGATGATAAGGTTCCCTATCAACTTCCATGACATAGTCCGATATTGAACAAACTGAAATTGACAAACTTTATACATAAATAAAAGAAATAAAACTGAAACTTAAAACTAAGACATGTTTTTGTTTTTTGTGAGGGTTAAGTTCTAAGATGTAATCTAAAGAATTATTTTTATGGAAAAAACAACTTCAATTTATTTACACCATACATGGACCAATTCAATTAGGAATCATACAGGATATTCAAATCATTCGGGACTAGTTATCTAAAACCTTTGATGCTCTATTCTTGGTTTTCATCTAGAGTCATTTAGCAAATTTAGGAAATCATACTAGTACTATTAGGTCCCCACATTGATTGAACTTTTAAGAATTGTAGCCATAATGATTGTCAGTATACTTGTCCTTTCAAAATCCTTTCAAAATCCATACATAGACTTCAACACAATTGGTGATGGTTTTAGGTTGTTTATTTCAACAAGCATTTGTGGATCCCACACTTATATGGTAATCAATATTCCTTAGGAGATTTTTGAGCGTCTCAGGGTAGTATTCAAGAAGAAACTATTCTTAGAACTTTCAAAGAGAAGCCAAGCCTCAGGTCAGTGCCACCGCACAGCAGAGAGGCAGCAAACAACAATGAATTCTAGAATATATAGGTTATGCTTATCCTCAGGTCAGTGCCACCGCACAGCAGAGAGGCACATAACCTATCTTCTTGTTTGAGCAATTTCATTCTTTTTGCACAGATCTCACCAACAACATAGGTTATCAGTTTGATTGTATTTGCATTTTTATGTGCTTTTGCTCATGCTTTGGTCTTACGCACACATTCGTGGCATTTTTTTGCTCGTCACCCCTTATTGGAATCTTGTTGATTGTGTTAACCAGGGATAAGGTGTTACCCACAGCTAGTCAAACATTTTAGTTTAATCTTGAGATCACCAAAAAGGTCTAGTCATCTATTGTGTTGAATCTACCGACATATCATCTGTGGTCTAGCAACCTCTAAGTCTACTTTCTTTGTGTTACCTAATAGTAGCTAGTTTGTCTATCATATTTTCTTTTATATTGCTCAGACTACATAGACTTATACTTGAGCTTTGTATCTTTTTCAATTTAAAATTTTAAAGTCCCAAATGGTTTGCTCCTGTGTACTATCATATTCCAAAGATTGAATCGGTATCACACATACGATCTTATTTTTATCAGCTACCTCTCCTCCTCCTCTTTTTTTTTTGTTTTTTTTATACTGTCTAAACCTATTCACCCCTAAAATTTAAAACCATAGTGGATTAGTATTTTAGGATTTTAATAGGCAAAATAATAAGACCAATTTTAATAAAAAACTTAACATTAAGCAAAGAAAATAAAATAAAACAAATGAAAATAAAAGAAAATATACAAGACGTATCGGACTACACATGGTCATCTTCAGGAATGACCTTACTTTTCTTTTTAACGCCATTGACCTCTAACAAATATAGAAAATGTGGTTTTTCAAAAGCCTTTGTATAGAGGTCAGCACGTTGAAAATCTGTGTTTATTTTTACCACATCGATTAAGTTCTTTTCAAAGCAATCATGTATAAAGTGATATTTAATTCCGATATGTTTGGTCTTAGGATGTTGGATCGGGTTTTTAGTGACTGCAATTGCAGCAATGTTATCAACAAAGATAGGAGTAGAAGAGAATTTCAAACCGTAATCCCGTATTTGCTGTTGAATCCATATGATTTTTGAATAGCAACTTGCAGCAGCAACGTATTCGGCTTCACAGGTTGACAATGCAACCGAGGTCTGCTTCTTACACTGTCAGGTTACTAATATTCTCCCAAAGAGCTGACACCCTGCTAATGTAGACTTGTAGTTCATCTTGCAGCCTCCGTAATCCGAGTCGCTATACGTATTAAGCTCAAAGTCATCATCATGAGGATACCACAACCCAAGTGTGGGTGTACCCTTCAGATAATGAAAAATCCTTTTGACCCCAATAAGATGGGTCACCTTAGGCTTTGCCTGATATCATGAACATAAACATATAGCATACATGATATCAGGTCGTGAGACAGTGAGATACATGAGAGATCCAATCATCCCTTGGTACATAGTGGCATCCAGCAGATCACCATCTCATCGGGTGCTACATCATGGTTTGTAGCAAGTGGAGTTCCAGCTGTAGAAGCATTCTGCATGTCAAACCGACTAAGAATATCACCTACATACTTAGTCTGATGTAGAAAAATCCCATTTGGTGTCAGATCCACTTGTAACCCAAGAAAGAACTTCATCTCTCCCATTACACTCAGCTCAAACTCCACCTTCATTACTGCCTCAAACTCTTTACATAATTCTTTGTTCTTGGAACCAAAGATTATGTCATCGACATAGATTTGTACCAGCAGTAAATCCCCATCTTTTTCTTTGATAAACAATATACAGTCAATGACTCCCCTGCGAAAACCATGTTTCACAAGATGTGTCGAGAGTTTCTCATACCAGGCCCTCGGAGCTTGATGAAGCCCGTATAGCGCCTTGTCGAGTTTGTAAACTCTATCCTAATGATATGGATCCTTAAATCCCTCGGTTGACTGACATACACTATCTCTCGGATCTTAGCATGAAGGAACGCATTCTTCACATCTAGTTGATATACTTTGATCTTCATATATGATGCATAGGCAAGGAAGATGCGGATTGTTTCCATTCTTGCCACGGGTGCAAACACTTCATTGTAGTCAATACCCTCAACTTGTCGAAATCCCTGAACAATAAGCCGAGCCTTGTTTCTGATGATCACTCCTTGATCATCTTTCTTGCATTCAAGACCCATTTGGTGCCAATGACCTTAGCACCTTTAGGTCTATCCATTAGAGTCCATACACCCAACTTCTTGAACTGAAGAAGTTCTTCTTGCATGGCACTCGCCCATGCCTCATCATTCAGGGCTTCACTAACGTACTTTGGTTCAAACTGAGACACAAAGCAACGATAGGCACCGTCATGAAGGTACCCTTTTCCATCACAAAGGCATAATCAGCTAAGTACAACTGATTTATGGTCTGAACTCCTGATCTCACATCACCTATGACATTATCCAAGGGATCATAGACGTTTAGACGTGATTCGGGAGTCGTTGGAATAACCACCTCAAATCAAGATTGTGAACATTTGGTTCTGGATCTGAGGCAATAGGAGTCTCAGATGCATCACTATCAGATGCTTGTGGACTTGTGGTAGTCGGAACCTGTTCATCCTGGTTGTTCTGATTATTTTCCACATTTTCTTCATCAGAGGAAGAGTCACTCACATCAAGTGCTCCCCCTGAGTTGGTAGATGATTGACTTTGTGAACCGGATGGTGTTGAATCTTGAGACGATGTGTTCAAGACATCATACATCATCTTGTTTGCCAACTCGTCTCGGAAGTGGAGAGAGGTATGTTGAAGGACTTGAAGAATCCATCATAGTCAAAGAAGTAAGCAGGCCTTTTTCTAGCAAGTGGTGTGGTATCCTAGAAAGATCCCTTCATCAACCTTCTCGCTGAATTTTCCCTCCTAAGTCTTCTTTAGCAGGGTGCACGGAGCACCAAACGGCTCGAGATACTCTAAGTTAGGTTTACGTCGCTGTAGTAACTCGTAGCACGTTTTTCCATGGCGTTAACTACCAGAACTCGATTGAGCGTATAACATGCATTTGCAACTACTGCCTCATTCCAGAATTGAATAGGCAGTTTCGAGTCTGCTAGCATAGTTCGTGCGGTTTCTATCAAGCTGCGATTCTTTCGTTCAGCAACACCGTTCATCTGAGGAGTGTAGGCAGAGGTAAATTGATGCACAATTCCCTTTTCCTTGCAGTAGCCTCCATCCACTGATTCTTGAACTCAGTTCCGTTGTCTGAGCGCACTTGTCATACTTTCAGCTTGTATAGGGATTCCAGTGTAGTTACTAATTCCTTGAAGGATTAAATATTTTTGATTCGGACTTCAAAAACATTACCCAAGAGAATCTTGAGTAGTCATTCGTAACTACGTAGTAGTACAAGTCGCCTACATGCTTCTTGTACTGACTGGACCAACAGATCCATGTGAAGAAGCTCAAGAGGTAGTTCTATGGAATGAACTTCTTTTCCTTATGAGACTTCTTGTCTGTTTGCCCTTCTTGCACGCAACACAGAATCCGGAGTTGGAAGTTTTTGACATTCATCCCCTCACTAGATCGTTCTGGATCAAGTGATTCATCTTCCTTGGATTTATGTGTCCCATTCTCCTATGCCAGGAGATGGAATCCTTTTCAGTAGCTTTGGACAAGAAGCATTGAACTTCACGATCCGTTATGGAGGCCTTTGAAAGATCCAAAACATAAAGATCATTATATCTTGAAGCTGACATTAGAACTTGGTCCTCTGGAATCACGTATCCTTCTTCAGAACGTAGCACTTCTTGTTGTCAAAGACTACTTTGAAGCCTTTATCACATATTTGAGAAACAAAAAGTAAGTTATTTTGTAATTGTTGGACAGAGTTTACCTTGTCAAACTTAACTTTCTGATTTTCACTTCCCCTTGGGCTGTGATATACCCGCCTTTGTTTCCAGCAAAAGAAACATGCCCTCCTTTGATTTGTCTGATGTTTGATAAGAGAGCTCTGTTCCCCGTCATGTGCCTAGATGCTCCACTATCTACAATCCACGTGTTAGTCTCAACACTATAGCGAACACCCTGCATATTCAATGAAAACATTAGTTCATGTTAGGAACCCAAGCCTTCACAGGCTTGGGTTCCCCGAGGCATCACACAGCATAAACTCAACCCATTGACCATTTGAGGTTGAGGGAAGCTCAGATTTTGTTTCTCATTTTCAGACGCTGAGGTGATTTTTCTTTCCATAGACCAGCTTTGTGTAAGGCTTGTTTGTGATAAACAGACGACTGGCTATGGGTTGAACTTTGGATTCACTATCCCTTTTAGGAGGAATCACTGAGTTCTCTTAAAAGATCTAGTTTTAGATGCAGGAAGTTCAACTTTCCTCCTTGGTGTCTGATAATAACGACAATTAGACGGAATGTGACTGAACTCTCCACAATTGTAGCAAGATCTGCTTTCAACTTTACGGTTAATTTGTTTTTATGGAGATGTAGGTGTCACACGGATGACCTTATTTTGTTTAGATTGAGACACTTCTTTGTTAGATGTATAGTTGGGTTTTACAAAATTGCTTTACCTGGTTTTATATCTTTATTTCTTGTTTACCTGGACTTTGACATGATACTCGTGATTGATTAGGTTTAAAAGTCTTTTTGGGTTCTGATTTGACTTTGTTTGAACCTGACTTTAAATTGACCTTTTCAAACTCTTTTTCCAGGTTAACACAAGGCATCTTTCCTTTTTCCTTTGAAGTGGACTTTTTTTGTTTAGTGCCAGATTCAATTGATTTATTGTGGAATCTAGGTCACTAACAAGAGGAGTGGTCACCACATGATCCTTGATGGGATTATTATTAATTGGTTTACTTTTGGTGTTCATCAAGGTCTCAGGTGGTGGCGGAACCACTTTGTATCCCAATCCCTCCCCGTTGTTTCTCTCTCTCACTAAGTGTTGGACAATATGTGATGAGCTTGTCCAACTGTGCAGTTTTTGTTTTAAGGAGTTTAGTTCTACTTCCAAAACTGCTTTTTGCTTCTTAGTTCCTCTAGGGAGTTAAGATAGTACCTAATGTCATTAGCTTGATTAAAGGCAATTACTTCTGTTTCCCTAAGCTGTTTGTTCAAAAGATCTACCTTTTCTTTGTAACTGTGCTCATTGTTTTAAAACTCTATTAGCTTCAGTGCACAGTTCCAAATCCTTTACTAGGCTATCATTATGATCTAATAACCTGGAAAATTTAAATCTATGCTTTCTCTAAATTTATTACAGTCAGAACAAGCATGATTATTAAACAACTGTGGTACTAGTACTTACCTAGAATTTGAAGAGGAATCAGCCATATGTGCAGAATCTGTTTTATCTGGTTTTGGTGATTCTGACATTGATGTAGATTGTTCTTCTTCAAGCAAGTGGTTGACCACGAGTGCAGTGTCTTCAGAATTGGACATCGCAAGCTCTACTGCTATATCTCCCTCACTTGTGGAATGGTCATCTATGTCCTCCACACTAGCTATGTTGGACTCTCCTGGTGTGACGAACCGAAAGCTCCAGTCCTGTCCTTCATCCTCGTTAGCAGTCAAGGCTTTAGGTTCCTTTCTTGCTGAAGTAGAACTACTAGATGTGGCTTTGTCCTGACGGTTAAAGGACGAGAAAGGATTGCCATTACCAATCTTCTTTGGCTTCACACACTCTGTTTGAAGTGCCCTTTCTCACCACAGTTAAAACAGGTTACTTTGACTTGTCAAAGCTAAAGGTCGTGTCCTCCGTTGCAACCAAGTTATGTCCGGTCTTCTTGACAAACATTTTAGCTCATCAGACAGCACTTGCCAAAGCCCACATTATATCCATTCGTTCCAACTCCATCTCATCCACCTGTTCATAGTTCTCATCTGCCAGGTGGCAATTTCCTATCTTTCCAGCAATTAGTCCATCATAGGAGTGGACAACAGCAGCTAAGAGGTCCATGTGTTCTCTGGCCACCTCAACAGTCACATTACCGAAGTTATCGGTCTTTAATTTTGCTGCATTGGCTTCAGGTATAATATACTGGGTACCAGACGACCCTGACGTTTCAGGCCCTGAAGTAGATGCTTGTGCTGGACTCGCTGAGCTTGAGACGAAGGCAGCCTGCAGTGATGCTCTAGATTTCTTGGCCTGAGGAGTCGCGTTGTAAAGCGCCGGATTCTGATCATAGTTGGCCTTTTGGGCTCTATACTTCATCCTAAGCTCCTCCTTTCTTAGTTTCATAATGAAGTCATTTATATCTAACTTTGAGAGCATCCCATTCTGTCTGAGATTTGAAACGAAGGAAGCCCATTTCTTTGGTAATCCATCTGCAAAGTTAGATACCTTATCCTCCATCGACGTAGTTACTCCATGAGTGTGCATCTCACTCATCAAGTGGTAGAATCTATCGATCACGTTGTCCAGGCCTTCCTTTCCCATTGAAGAGAAGTTGTCAAACTCCTTCTTCAAAGCTTTGGCCTAATGGCCTTGAGTGAGGAATTTCCATCATACCTCTTCTCCAATGCATCCCATAATTTCTTTGCTTGAGTATACTGAGTACTGCTGGAAGATATCCTTCGGAATAGACTGGGTGAGCAAAGCGTAGACTTTCTTCTCAATGTTGTGTTTTCACTTTTGTGCATCATACATGCCACTTATCGTAAGTTTGACACTGCCAGCTCCTACTGGCATGCTGTATCCTGACTCTATAGCCTCCCACAAATTTGTATCTACTCCATTTAAGTAGATTTCGAAACGTTGTTTCCATTGTGGATAGTCATCTAACGTGATAAGCTTCGAGGCTTTATTATGAATTCCCACTTCGTTCTCCAACAATAGTAGATTCTAAATACGAGTGTCTCTACTTGTTTTGTAAGCTGAAAACTGGTCCTCCATTTCACTTAAATTTACTATTAAACAAAATGTTTATGTGTGTGAATGAAGGTATGCGATTGGGCTTATTCGGGCGACTGAACTAGGCGAATAGTTCAATCATGTGACTGAACTAATGCAGATGAGTCAGTCGGCCGAATGAACTAATATGGTTGAATAGTCCGAATAGGGTTCTCAGTCATACGAATGAGAGTACGAATGAGTCCAATCGTGCGTTTAGGGAATGCGAATGACCTCAGTCGTGCAATTGAGTCAATCATGCGACTGAACCTGCTGAAGTTTGAAAATTCGTAGGTTAAACATGTCTTGGCCGCAAGAACTCGAATTTTCACAAACCCTAATTGTCGTATGCCGGAAAAACTAAACTTTATGGTCAGGAGACGTCTAAGACACCGTTTGACATAAAAAGATTGTGTTTTTAGTGAAAAAACACAATTTTTGTATCAAGAACGATTGAATCAACACGTAATCAAGAGTCAAGGCTCTGATACCACTTGTTAGGGACCGTGTACTGGATGGTGTACTAACTGATTAACGTGTATACTGAACCAAATAGTGCGGAATCTTATTTGATTTGCAATCCAATCAGTGAGAACGCACGTAGAAACAATTATGTAATTGAATCTAACGTTAAGAATCGATTAGGAATCGATCTACTGCGATCTATGAACTTGGAGTATGATCTTAGATGTCTCTGGATGGCTAGGGTACGTCTGGAGTCGAAGTGTGTATAAAGCTTACGTTTTTCCACGAATTAGGCGGTATTTATAGGTTAGGGTTACTCATTCATGCGACCGAACCATTTGCATGGTTCATTAGTGCGATTGAGCTATGCGGTTGATCCATTCGCACGACTGAGTGTTCAGTCGTGCGACTGAGTCAGTCGCATGAAGTTGTTCAGGCGTATGGACTATTTAGGCGCATGGACACTCAGTCGCATGGCCATTCGGACGCATGACCACTGTTGGGGCGCATGGTCTAGTCGGACGCATGAGAGCTTCACTTAACCAAGTTTGAATGTATTTATTATTATAACATTATGCATATCAATTCAAACAATCACAAACCTATATAATCTAGTCAATATGCATTACACAACTCATTAATGAAATATTAAACATTATAAATCACAACCAAACATTCTCATTTCATTAAATACCAAGCATTACATAAGCGTATGACATTCAAGACATATTACATTAAGATCCAAATCCAGGTACATATGTATCAACAAATAGGCTTGTTAGACCCATAGATCTATGACGTCGCCAGACTAGCAATAGTTAATGATTATCAACATATAATGTATCTTATATAACACTCACAATAATACCAATAACAATGACACAAAGGTAAAGATGAATTGCATGTGCATTTACAAGTATCAAAATGTTTACATGTGTAAGTTTATAAGGTTGACATGTTTCACCCCAAAAGGTGTGAAATAAAGTAAAAAGGGGCATGTAGAACTCACTTCGCCAATAAGTATATATATGATAATTAGTAAGAATAATAATCAGCGTTCCAACGAAATCCTTCACAAGACACCTAAACATATATATATTTACAAGATTTAAATCTATTAATAAGTTTAATGATTTAACGAGATCTAGGATTTTAAGTGGAATTTTAGGGATTTTTGCATGTACGTTAAGTATTATAATAAAGAAATATACTATTTATGTCTTTTAAAATAGAGAAAATGAACTCTAACCCATTTATAATATCTATTAAAGTTTAAACGTAAAATTTGAACAAACATTTGAAATAAACGTGATTTAAACGTTGATAACTTAAAGGCAATGTTTGAACCAATACTAATAATTTATTAATTAATATTTAAAATCCATTTTAATAAAAATTAACCAAGAATAACCTTTGTTAAATATTTTATTAAAGAGGATAGTTAAATATTTAAATTTATAAAAATTGGAGAAAATGATTTGATGTCTTTAAAAAAATTTAAAGTTTACAAAAACCATTTTTATATTTATTAAAAAATTTCTATAATTAATTTAAGGGCTAAAAAGCCTTAAAAATAATGTTTGAGGGTGCCCGGGTTCGAACCTGGTACCTCAAGGTGGTATTACAAGAGACTAACTAGTGAACTAAGGGTCGAAGCCGTAGTAACTCCCAGTTTTTAAATTATAAAAACACTATTATATAGGAAGCCCCCGAATTATATAAACCCTAGAAAGACCTTTGAACAAATTGAACCCCATAGGATTATTGTAAATGATCAGAAAGTTAGGGCTATTGATCTATACCCAAAACTGAATGTTTTCATGTATTCAATTACCTGGATTGACACAGATTCAATGATGAAAGAATGAGAGCAATGTCATGACAGGGGCGGTGATTGATTTGCGTGTTTGGTGTGTTTTGATTGAAATTGAGGTTATAGAGAGTGAAAAGAATTTGTTTAAAATGATTAACACTGTTATATGATTCCTTTTTGACCAATCCCACACTCAACGAACTCAATTTTAGTTGCGACCGATTTGATTCCAATACCTTTGATAAACGGTTGTTTTAAATGCACCATTGAATTCACAATGATTAAATGTATGTTTATGTTCTGTTAATTTGATTATTATTACGATTTGAAGGTCGAACAGATGGGACTTGATTGCGGTTATGCGTCTCAATCGATTCCTAAACGAAACAAACGTTTTTGGTTGGTTTGATGATGATTACGAGTTCGATTCATGTTCTAGCAATGAAAGTGAACGGTTAATTGAGAGGTTTTAAGTGAATTAAGTGGTTTCCAGACCTCGTCGGCGCCACGTCGAAGATTTGCCGGCCGACGGCCGACAAAGATGGTGAAAATTAGGTTTTATTTTTAAATTACACTTTTAGCCCCTATAGTTTTTAAGTTTAGTATTTTATGTAATAACTTTTGTTTTTAAGTTTCCAAATGGCATAATCACTCCCTGAACTTAATTAAACTTCAATTTTTCAACATTAATCTATCTTGTTAATTATTTACATGTTATAATTTATTAACTCCATCATTATTATTATTTTATTTCCTTTTTTATGTATTAATTATTATTATTTTTGTTATTATGCTTTAAATATGGAGAAAGGTTGTAATATCAAATCATACTTTTATAACTATTGATATTATCATTATGATTATTATTATTGTTATTACTTTATAACCATTGTTAAGTTTTATAATATTAAGCAAATGTGGTAGTTACCATTACTATTATTGTTTAGTAAATTAATTTATTACATATAAATTAACAAGAAAACAAGCATAGATAAGCCCTCAAAGTTTCATAAATAACCACTATGACCCTTACAAACATATAACAGGGTTAACTTTTATTTAACAAAAACACAAACGGTGACGGTCTCCCTAAATTTTAAGAATTTCGTTCCGAAATTAATAATAAAACTATACGAACAAATGCGGGTACTTCTTCTTCATATGCTCCTCACGCTCCCAAGTAAACTCAACTCTACGCTTATTCTCCCAACGAACCTTGACTTCAACGGGTTTCTCAACAAAGTGTAATGACTCATCGATCTTGGATGTTATCCAACGGGACATGCAGGCTTTCGTCAGTCAAACATTTTCTCAAATTTGAGACATAGAAAACAGGATGAACTCCACTAAGGTTGGAAAGTAATTCAAGTTTGTAAGCCACTTTCCCGATCCTTTTCAGAATCTTGAAAGGTCCTATAAATCTTAGAGCTAGTTTCCCTTTCTTTTCAAAGGAAACAACGCCCTTCCATGGTGAGACCTTAAGAAGAACCATATCCCCAACTTGGAATTCCAATGGCTTGCTCGCTTATCAGCATAGCTCTTTTGTCGACTTCTTGCCACTTCAAGGTTCTTGCGAATTATGGAGACTTTGTCAATCATTTTTAGTATAATTTCAGGACCAATGGTGAAGTTTTCACTAATGTCGGTCCAGCAGATCGGAGAACGACATTTACTTCCATAAAACGCTTCGAAAGGTGCCATCTTGATACGGGAGTGATAACTATTATTATACGAAAATTCCACGAGTGGTAAATGCGTATCCCAGTCACCACCAAAGTCAAGGACACAAAGACGTAGCAAATACTCCAAGGTTTGGATGGTTCGCTCAGTTTGACCGTCCGTTTGAGGATGGTAAGCCGTGCTTAGATCCAATTGAGTACCTAAGAGTTCTTGCATAGATGACCAAAAATATGAAGTGAAGCGAGCATCTCAGTCGGATATGATGTGCAAAGGTACTTCATGACGACTCATAATTTCATCAATGTATATACGAGCCAACCTTGATGTTTTGTAAGTGTCACGTATGGGTATAAAGTGTGCTGACTTGGTTAATCCGTCAACGTTCACCCATATGCTATCATGACCATGAGGGGTACGAGGAAGTTTAGGTATGAAGTCCATGCATATGTGTTCCCACTTCCACATAGGAATCTTGGGTTGTTCAAGTAATCCGCTTGGATGTTGATGTTCGGCTTTAACCTTCGTACACGTAAGGCACTTAGCTACATAAGTTGCTATGTCTTTCTTAAGGCCAAACCACCAAATTGGCCACGTAGGTCCATATACATCTTATCAGAGACAGGATGAATAGAATAAGGAGGTTTATGAGCTTTGTTTATGATAAAGGTACAAAGATTAGCACAATTCAAAACCTAAATTCGATTCGTGAAATACATCAACCCATTGGGTTTCGTTTCCAATTAAGCTAGAAGGTTATGCTCCAATTCCTCTCCCATTCTTCCTCCTTGTTGAACCGCTTGTTGAGCCTCTAAAATACTAGTTTCGATGTCGCTTTTAATCCTCAAAGTTTGTAGCAGCACGGTGGGCTCGTTGACACCTAGACGGATCTCAGTATCAAATTCTCTCAAAGTGTCAAACCATTTTTGTCGATCATGAATTTCTTGAAATGGACCATCTTCTTATGAATCTTTCGACTTAGTGCATCGGCTACGACATTTTCCTTACGAGAACGGTACGAATGTCATTGTCGTAATCACTAATCAACTCAACCTAATGTCGTTGTCTCATATTGAGATCTTTTTGATTAAAAATTGTTGAAGGCTTTTGTGATCGGTGTAGACTATACATTGCATGCCATAAAGGTAATGCCTCCAAAACTTTAAGGAAAAATCCACAGCATGAAGTTCGAGATCATGTGTCGTGTAATTCACCTCGTGGACCTTCATTGGTCTTGATGCATATGCTATGACTTTTCCTTGTTGCATGAGAACACAACCACGACCTTGTTTAGATGCATCACAATACACGGTGAAATCGTCGTTTCCATCAGGTACGATCAAGATAGGAACATTACACAACTTGTGTTTTAATTCTTTAACGGCTTCTTCTTGCTCGGATCCCTACTCGAATTGTTTATTCTTTTGAGTCAAAGAAGTAAGTGGCTTTGCGATTCTTGAAAAGTTGGCAATGAATCGCTGATAATAACCAACAAGACCAAGGAAAGAACGAACTTTGCTTGGAGTTGTAGGAACACACCAATTCTTCATAGCTTCCACCTTTGCAAGGTCAAGGTCGAGTCCTTGGCTATTCACCACGTGTCCTAGAAATTGAACTTCCTTAAGCCAAAATTTTCACTTCGATAACTTTACGTATAATTGTTCCTTCTTCAACAATTCAAGAACTGGTCGCAAGTGAAGTTCATGATTGGTATTGGACTTGGAAGAGATAAGTATGTCATCAATGAAGACGATCACAAACGTTTCTAGATAAGGCTTGCATACTCGATTCATGATCCATGAAGACAGCAGGAGCATTTGTTAAGCCAAATGGCATAACCATGGACTCATAGTGCCCATATCGAATATGGAACGCAGTCTTTGGGATATCATCATCATGGACTCGCAATTGATGATAACCAAAATGTAAGTCAATCTTCAAGAAAATGGCAGATCCTTGAAGTTGGTCAAAAAGGTCATCGATTTGAGGAAGAGGGTAGCGGTTCTTGATGGTAAGCTTGTTAAGTTCACGATAATTGATGCACATATGAAATGATCCATCTTTCTTCTTCGTGAATAGAACAGGTGCACCCCAAGGCGAAGAGCTAGGACCAATAAAACCCTTATCAGATAGTTCTTGAAGTTGACTAGATAGCTCTTGCATTTCTGATGGTGCAAGTCCATATGATGACTTAGCCACGGGGTTGCTCCTGGAATCAAATCGATTTTAAACTCGACTTCACGCACGGGAGGTAATCTCTAAGATCATTCGGAAATACTTCAGGAAAGTCTCGTACAATCAGGACATCCTTAAGATCTTTCCTTTTGACTTTCGTGTTAACCATGTAGGCTAAGAAAGCCATATAGTTCTTGCTTAAGCATTTTCGGGCTTGAGTGCACGACATGAGTTTAAGCCCTTTGGAGGATTTTTCACCGAGTACTTTCAATGTATCCCAAGAAGGCAAAGAATATGAATGCACTTCTTGAAATAAATGAGCTCGACATGGTTTTTGGCTAACCAATCCATACCAATGATAACGTCAAAGCTTCCAAGTTTCATAGGAATAAGATCGATAAAGAAATCATGTGTGTCAAGGCTCAAAATACAATCACGAATAATGATATTAACGGTGATCGGTTCTCCATCGGCAACTTCAATGGTGAGAGGTCTTTCTAGTTTCATATGTGGCTTAGCAAGAATGGATTCAAACTCTAATGAGACAAAACTTTTATCGGCTCTGGTATCAAATAGAACGTAGGCATAAGAATTATTAATAAGGAACATACATGTTAGTTTTAAAAATATTTAACGATGCAAGTAAAGCATAAAAAGACTTAGACCATAAAAGTTGAGGTTAGGTTTAGCATACCATTCACCATATCGTTGTTTGCTTGTGCTTGATTTGCGTTGATGTTCAAAGCACGTTCTCAGGCTTTGTAACATTACCCGCAAGACGAGAGCATTATGGGCGGAAGTGACTGGTACCCTAAAATTATAGCAAACACCATTTGCAACCATTGCGGCATTGTTCGGAGCACGGCGACAAGTCGCCACCAAGTGTCCATATTTACCGCACAAAGTATAGATGCAACACGAAGTGTTTCCCGGATGATGGTACCTACAAACGTTGCAAATAGGTTGAGGACCGGCATAGGCCCTAGCTACAGGTACTTGTGCCATAGGTAAGCACAGGTACAAGTTGTCTTTGAGGTGGTTGGGTGCAGCCACAACATAGTTATGAGCCGGTGTGAACTTGCGTTTCTTCTTTTTGTTGTTGTTGTATGAGGGTTTAGTTTTGGTCTCCTTAGCAGCTTTAGTGACCGTCTTCTCCACCTTCTTAGCACCCTTGACAGACATAATGCCTGCTCGTATATGATTCTCGGTAAGTTAAGCGGTGATAGTGATGGCTTCCTCCAAAGTTGTGGGTTGGGTACCCACCATAGCTCTTGGATTTGGGGTGGTACCCCCTTGGTGAACTTCTCGATGTTGCGAGGAACAGTGTGGACCATATGGGGAAACATAATTCTCAACTCATTATGCCTAGTTGAGTAGGCCAAGTGATCACCACTATCTTGTTTAAGGTTCCAGAACTCTTTCTCTAGCTTTTGGAGTTCACTTTTTGGGCAAAACTTTACAGTAGAAATGTTCTTGAACTCGTCCCAACTTAGTGCTAACACAACATCAGCACCACAGTTCCTTTTCTTGCTATTCCACCAAGTAAGTGCCCTTTGTTGGAGCATAACAAACGTTGAGCGCCTTGGGACACTCACAGTTGATAAATGTATTCTCTGTGCTTTTGAACCACTCGAGAAGACCAGTGGCTCCTTCCTTTCCATTATAGCTAGTGGGCTTGCCTAAACTAAAATTTGAATGTGCTGGTTGGTTGTTGCACCCTTGGTTCGTGCTATTTTCTCCTTGACCATTTCCATTGTTGTTAGAGTTGGTCATCAAAGTGCTATTTAGTTTAGCAATCATGGTTGGGATAACGGCAACCATTTGTTGTGCAATCATGGCGGCTAACTTGCAGTCGGAACTTCCACGCTTTCCATGGTGATGAGACATGCCGGATACCAAATAAGTTAGTCATAGGAATTTGGAAATAAAAGGACAGTAAATCAAAACAGGGATTCAAGAGTTGTAAATCACAAGGAATGATTCCATTTGCCATTTGGAAACGTTGACACGTCAAGGTAAATTGACCCATTTGCCTTAGAAACTTGTGTATGTTGACCATAGTTATCACTCATCCCAGAAATCCCCAGGTAAGCATGACTAGTCCTGTAGGATTTATGTGAAATGCTTACCTTAGCCCGAAGGCTTTTTGCGAGAAAATCCAGAATACAGGTATCTATGTGTCACACAATATTTTTTAGGTTCATGGAATCAAAACCTTGATAAGGCTTTTTATAGATTAGACATAAAGTCTAAAGAATTAATCCCACGATTAAAGCGTACGCTCCCACGTGTCGTCGAGAATAAGTTTAAGAAGTTTCATTCGTCAGGGAGAATTAAAAAACAAGAATAAGTTTAGGGAGACAAGCAACAAAGTTTAATCAATTACAAGGCAAACCTAACTAAAGGAATCAAATTGCACATAGAAACGCAACCTACTTAGATAGCATCATGTAGCATGCAACAATTTATATTTACAAGAATATAAAGATTCTTCTATAAGGTTCATGTATAAACTATAGTCTAGGTTATCATTTCTAAAAGCCTAAATCCCTATAGTTATGGGCTCTGATACCAATCTGTCACACCCCAATCTTAATGGTGAAATCATCGAAATGTGAGGGTTAAAATTGCTCACAGCCATATAACACATAAAAATATTATTATCATATGTTATAAAACTGCAAAAATTACAATTATCACACCCCGACCGACGGCGGAATCATCGGGGCAGACGAATGTGAAACAATTGTTCATAGCACATGGAACTAAATAAGTTGTAATAATATAAATATCATTTTTTGAACATCACAAGACAATTAAATAAATACAATACAAACAAGATATAACAACAACATAAGACTTTCAATTAACTAAGTCCAAATCCTATATGAGCACGAAGAGATCTTTAAGTAGTAAACTTGAAATATGTTAAAAATAAAAGGGTCAACTTTGAAATTTGGTGAGTTCCCATGGATTAAACGTACATATAATATATATATATATATATATATATATAAAATTTACAAGTAGCAATTCATGTCAATGGTTATGAGTTAGCAAGTTTATAGAACACATATAGTTACAACCAAACCTCAACTTGATTACAAGTTTATAAGATTGGCTAAGTGTACTTGGTTCCCATGATGAACAAACATATGTCATGAGGAGCCGACAATACATCGGCTTTAGCACCAAATAGGCTTTTCAGGCCCAAAGATCTAAGACGTCGTCAGGCTAGCAATAGTTAATAATTGTAAACAAAATCTGTATCTCATATAAGACTTACAACAACAAAAATAACCATGACAAATAAAATTATGAATTGCAAGTGCTTTACAAGATTTAAACCTTTACAAGTGTATGTTGATAAGGTAACATGTTTCACCCCAAAACAGTGTGAAATAATATAAAAAGGGGCAAGGAAACTCACATGGAAAACTCACAAGTATAGTAATGGTTGTAGAGTACATAAGAAAGTTTGGATGTCAAGAGTCAAAAGTGATGTCCTAAATGATAAAAAAACAATAACTTGAGGTTGGAATTCATTACAAGAAGTTAGGATGTTTAGAGAATGCTAAAAAGCGAAAGGTAGATTGAAAAAGGATTATCGCATCAATTTTAGATTCTGGACAAATTATTTGGTATGTGTTTGAACAGGTTTTAAAAATAGAAAACGGTTTCATAAAATTATAAACAGTTACACTTGACTAGCTCAAAGTCTCCCGGACAAATTTCATTAAGAAACAATTCCATGAAAAGATCTTTAATAGGTCAAACAAGCAGCACGAAACAGAAGGTGCTGAAATACGCACTTATCTTGTGAAGGCTATTGTTGAGTCGTCCGATTGAGTTTAAAGAAGTATAAACTGTTGTTGAAAATTTGTTTCAATGAACTTAACATTGGATTCTGAGTTTACTCAAATTTAGTTTGTTATGATCAAGTTATGATCGGTTGAAGTAAGATTATATTCTGCCAAAATGTTGTAAGGCACTATGTGCACTTTTAAATTGTAAAAGCATGAAACAGGTTAGAACATTTTATTATGTCAATATATGGTATATTAGTCTTCATTTGAGTTATAAAAAATTCTAAGACTTTGGCATAGCCATCATTTAGAGCAATAATCTTGTGCAATAACCGAATGTGACGGCATAGCCATCATTTAGAACATAATCTTGTGCAATAACCGAATGCGGCGGCATAGCCATCCATATGCAAATGGAATTCTTTGTTTATGTTAGTGTGTTGTTAGCTTAACTTAGGAATATTAGTGATTGTTATAAGGTTACTGATTATTAAAATTTTAATGATCAAATGATAATGATTAAAATAAAAAAAGATTTGATAGAAGAAAGAACAATAGTAAAAACATAAAGTCATGAGAACAATTGGATTTTAGGATGATTGAAATGTATAATATAAAAGCAATAAAGATTACCTTAGTATTAAGAATATTTGAAATTTTTGTAAAATAAAATTCTTCAAATTGATCATAACCAATAGATAAAAGAAAGATATGAGAGTGAGATTTTAAAGAATGAGCAAATGAAAAGTGAGACCTAAGCCTTGCTTTTATACTTGGGGTTAGGAGGAGGTTATGAATAGTGTTAATGGTGATTTATAAGTCTTTTAAAATGGGATTATGATTGGAATTTCAAATAAATATAAAATTAAATAATTTAAATAAATAAAAGAATACTTACAATTTAAACTTTAATTTATTAAAACTTTATTTTTAATTTAACAACTTCTTTTCTATTAAATCTTTGTAGACTTTATAAATCTAATAAAAACTTTTATTTGATTATCTATTTAATTGAATATTTAAAATCTTATAAATATTAACATTTTACAGACCTTACATATTTGTAAAAATAATGATCGTGTATTTTAATCATTTAGTTTTATAATTAAAACTCATAAATGACAAATAAACTTCATGAATTTATAAAATTTTATTCTATAAATCATGAAATACCATTAATTAATTTAATAAATGGAAGTTGAATAAATAGTATTATTATTGTTTTTGAAGTATTAAAAAATTAATTTCTAACTAACATATTTGATTTTTCCAAAATTGACCCAAATAGATTTGGGTTTGGGTTTCTATTTTTCAAAATGGGCAGATGTTACAACAATCATAAGTCTCAAACATGAAATAAACAAAACATAAGACTAATAAACCAATATATTTTATTTATTAATCTAGGTCCAAATCCAAGATGTGAGAAACTTGAAGAGATGATATCAAACTTGAGTATTTCCTAAAACATGTTAAAAATAAAGGGTCAACTATGAAAGTTGGTCAGTTTCCAAGGGTTTAATATACATAAATATATCAAAAGGTTTACAAGTAGCAATTCATGTCAATAGTATGAATTATGCAAGTTTATAGAACACATATAGCTACAATCAAACCTTGACCAAGATTAAGATTACAAGTTTATAACGATTAACTATGTGTACTTGGTTCACATGATGAACTAGTCATTCGTCATCAGGAGCTGGCAATAAATCGACTTTAGCAACAATATGCTTGTCAACGTATAATGTATCTCATATAACACTCACAATAATACCAATAACCATGAAAAAAAGGTAAAGATGAATTGCATATGCATTTACAAGTATCAATATGTTTACAAGTGTAAGTTTATAAAGTTGACATGGTTGACCCCAAAAGGTGTGAAATAAAGTAAAAAGGGGCATGGAGAACTCACTTGGTCAATAAGTATATATATGATGATTATTAAGAATAATAATCGACGTTTCAATGAAATCCTTCATAAGACACCTAAGCGCATATATGTATATATATATATATATATATATATATATATATATATATATGTGTGTGTGTGTGTGTGTGTGTGTGTACAAGATTTAAATCTAATAATAAGTTTAACGATTTAACGAGTTCTAGGGTTTTAAGTGGAATTTTGGGGATTTTTGTATGTACGTTAAATATTATATAAAAGAATATACTATTTATGACTTTTAATATAGAGAAAATGCAAGTAACCCATTATAATATCTATTAAGTTTAAACATAAAATTTGAACAAACATTTGAAATAAACGTGATTTAATGACGATAATTTAAAGGCAATGTTTGAACCAATAACAATAATTATTAATTGCTATTTAAAAGCCATTTTAATAAAAGTTAACCAAGAATAACCTTTGCTAAAATATTTTCTTAAAGAGAATATTTAATTATTAAATTTAGAAAATTGCATAAAATGATTTGATGTCTAAAAATTTCAAAAGTTTACAAAAACCGTTTTTAAATTTATTAAAAATTTTCTATAATTAATTTAATGGCTAAAAAGCCTTAAAAATAAAGTTTGAGGATGCACGGGTTCAAACCCGGAACCTCAAGGTCGTGTTACAAGAGACTACCACTAAACTAAAGGCCGAATGTAACACCCGGTTATTTATTTATTTTGAAGCCGACGAAGGAAGAAAAAGAAATAAAGTCTAAAGTCGAGGGACCAAAATCGCCAACGAGAGAAAGATGGGGAAGTGGGAGTATTTAAGGGAGAGGGCAACCCTTACCCTCTCCCCACACCCACCAAAATCAGCCAAAGAAGAGAGAAGAGAAAAAGAGAAATAAGTGTTGGTTCGGGTTGGTTCGGTTTGGTTCGAGTGGCCAAAATCATTGAGAAGCGAGTCAAATCAAAGCCCTTTTCATTGTGGTCGTTTGTGTGAGTTCTAGGACCCCTCCTTTAAACGCTTTTGAATGATTTGGGGCTTGAAAACATCTGAAAATCGGGTTTTGAGTGTGTGCATGTTTGACCGTTTGTGTATGTGTAGTGTGTGTATGATTCGTTTGAGCCTTGCTTGTGAGCTTGTGTGCTTGAATAGTGTTGTGGTATGCATCACTAAGGTTTAGGATGGTTTTATTTGGGCTTAGAATGGGTTTAGATGAGCTTGGAGGTCGAAAATGGCAGATTGGGTTCATGATGAACTGCATTCTGCATCAACTAGGGCTAGGCAACGAATGGAGGCCATACGGCCGAATGGGGTGCGATTGGGGTCCATTCGCACGATTGAGGATCCATTAGCACGATGGGGCCAGTCGCATAAGTGCTCATCCGCATTAGTCCATTCGCACAATGGGTGTTCATTCGTATGAGTGTTCATCCGCATTGGTTCATTCGCATGATGTTCAGTCGCATGGAGGCCATGCGACTGAAGGGTGTCCATACGCCCGAATAGGGCTGTTGCACCCGATGAGAATGCAGTTTAACTTCTGACTTTCGGGGGAAAGTGCAGATGTAAGTTTTTGACGTAAAGTTCCCGTAAGAGCATGTAAGATGACTATGAGGCCTTAGAGAACATGTTGGGCATGATAATGATGACATTTCATGTTTATGCATGATGCATGTTATGTTGTTGATGTTGCCCTGTATGATATGATGATTGCGCATGCTGATTTCCCTATTATGACGTATGTTATCTTTCCTGTTCCTTTACGTGTTGTGTTAATAATGAATGAAGTATTACGTAACATAAAGTGAAGATAATGAAAGTGGAACATGATGAATGCATGAATTAATGAATGATGAAAGTAATGAAAGTCTTGCAAGCATTGGATATCGGGACACGCCATTAAAAGGTGTTAGCCCAACGGTGTGCGGGTTCGCTACCCGGGAGGATGGACATTAGGGTCTTTCTTTGTGATCGACCATTTTATATAGAACCTATACCGCTTACCCCTAGTACTGCGGCACCATGTTTAGCTGTCTATTTATAGACTTTGGCCCAGTAGCCGAATAGTTCGGGGTGTAGCATATGGTATTGTTACGGAAGATATCGGATGCGCAATAAAAGATGTAAGATAAATGAACGAACGAAGAAGATAATAATGATATTATCAACGTGTACATACGATGTGATCATGAAAAGTAAACGAACGATTTTAATGAAAGTAACGTATGTTTATTATAAACCTAGAACTCACTCAGCAACCGCTGATTTTGATGTGTTTCCAGTTGGCAGTAATGATTGCTGAGGATGGAACGAGGTGGCTACTCTACTCTTTTGGGATGGCATCCATTTATTTAATGCTTTTGTGATGTAATGCAACAATATATTTTGTAACTAATTGACGATGTATTATTTGGCAAAAGTTTTTATAATGGAATGAGATGTCATTCGCTGTAATATTTTCATAAGGCAATTGTAATTATATGTTTTATGTGCGATGAGGATCCATCTATAAGCATCCCGGGAACATGGCCTTACAAGTTGGTATCAGAGCCAAATTTTAAGTGAAATGGGTAAAATTTTCAAAATAAACCTTAACTTAAACTGAAAATGGGACGGAAAGGGAATGGGATGCCAATCTGAGTAGCTGTGTGCCATCAGTATTTTCGTAAGTTAACCGGTTTTATGTGCGCATGGTATGTGTTATGTGTTGTTTGTAGATTTAAATATTGATGTAGTGAGGATAGGTAATGCTCGGGGTGTGAAGAGTAAAGTAAGTGGCTAATCACAACTAGCCATTGTAATTTGGGACTTACTATACTTGACATAAACTGAGCCGTTCCCTTGAATGACCGTGTTGGTGTTTGAATCTTTCAGTGTGCGTGTGATGGCCGGTGGTAGATCTTCGAGAGCTTCACGGGGTGGAGGTCACGGGCTGAACCACGACCCAAGAGAGGGAGACCTAGAGTTGAGAAGGTGGTTCATGAGGAACCCGAGACCCCTCATCCGGAGGGTGGGGATGAGTGCAAACCTAAGGGCCTTGGTGAAAGAGGCAGTGGTCAAAGAAGTTCATCAGGTCATGCCACGATCTTGCCATCTATAGTGACCGAAGTTATCAAGGCTGTACGAGAAGGGGAAGAAAGGAGAGAAACAGGTCCTCGGGAGGACGAGAGCAACCGGAGTCGAAAACGGTTCTAACTGATGATGAGGTGGAAGAAGAAGAGCCTGTGCAGGAGGCGGCACGAGGCTGTAACTACGGGGCATTTATGAGATGCAAGCCCCCTACTTTTGACGGTAACGGCACTGCTGCAGCTGCTCACCGGTGGGTGAGGGAAATAGAGGTTGTTCTTGATATCAGCGAGTGCCAGGAGGACCAAAAAGTAAAGTTCGCTACCCACTCTTTTGTGGACTCGGCTTTGTGCTGGTGGGACAACATAGTCCAAGCCTAGGGTAGCCGGATGATAGGAAGGATGAGGCGGGAGGAGTTGAAGAAGATGGTGATCGAAGAGTTCTGCCCTCATAGGGAGATGGATAAGATAGAGATAGAGTTCCTGCAGCTGGAGGCGGGAACCATGACACACAAGCAGTACACCACCAAATTCAATGAAATGGCACGGCTCGTGCCAGATCAGGTGACGCCTCTGTCTCGGAAGATCAAGAGGTACATTCAGGGTTTACCGGTGGATGCTCGCAGGCATATGATCGCTGCCCGGCCAAGCACGTTTAGGTCGGCGGTCGATTTGGCAGGAAGGCTGTATGATGAGCAGGAGGTGGTGGTGACTGAAGCGAACAAGAAGGGTGGTGGTGATCGGAACTGGAACGGGAAGAGGGTTGGTCGGGGTGATGCCTCGACGGGTAACAAAAAGGCACGGGTGGATGACCGCCGTAGGGCCACATCCAGTGCGGGGTCAAGGAGGTGTGGCAAGTGTGGAAGGGAGAATGCGGGGGAATGTAGGATAGGGTTGAACGTGCGCTTCAAATGTGGGAAGGCGGGGCACATCGCAAAGGATTGCCTTGCGGGCAAATGTTTTAACTGTGGGGAAAGTGGTCATATGAGTAACGATTGTAAAAAGCCGAGGGCTGAGGATTCCGGGGCGAAGAAGACGGGAGGTGAAGGATTGAGGCGAGCGCCAGGGCATTCACCATGACACAGAAGGAAGCTAGGACGGAGCCTGATGTTGTGTCCGGTACATTTCTAGTGAACCAAACTTTAGCTTCTGTGTTATTTGATTCGGGTGCCAGTAAAAGTTTTATTTCTGCTGCTTTCTGTGCTAAGCTGCCTGTTAGTAGTAGACGTGTTGATGCGCCCTTTGATGTAGAAACTGCCATAGGTAAGTCTATCAGGATTACTAAGATGATAGAGAACTGTGATGTGGAACTTGATGGTCATAAGTTTCCTGTTAGACTATTTGTGATGACCTTAGGTGGTTTCGATTTGGTTCTTGGGATGGATTGGTTGGCGGACTCCGAGGTGAACATTATGTGTTGCAAGAAGATGATTCTTTTGAAAGCGCCTGAAAGTAGTTCAATGACGGTTTATGGTGATCGGGTTACTACGATTCCGAAGGTGATTTCGATGGCGGTGGCGGGAAAGTGTATGAGGCATGGATGTAGTGCCTACTTGGCCTATGTAAAGGATGTGGATACGCCAACACCACAACTATCCGATGTACCGATTGTGTGTGACTTTCCAGACATATTCTCGGAAGACTTATCAGGAGTGCCACCTGACCGTGAGATCAAGTTCCAGATTGACTTAATACCGGGTGCCCAACCTGTTGCCAAGGCACCGTATCGGTTGGCTCCGACGGAGATGAAAGAGTTGATGGAGCAGTTGCAGGAGCTGCTTGATAAGGGGTTCATTAGACCGATTATCTCTCCTTGGGGTGCTCTGGTCATGTTTGTAAAGAAGAAGGACGGTAGTATGAGGATGTGCATCGACTACCGTGAGCTGAATAAGTGGACAGTGAAGAACCGCTACCCCTTACCGAGGATAGATGATTTGTTTGATTAGCTCTAAGGTGCCAGTTGGTTCCCGAGAATAGATCTCCGATCGGGCTACCATCAGTTGAAGGTAAAGGAACAAGACATCCCTAAAACAGCTTTTCGCACGCGCTATGGTCACTACGAGTTTCTGGTCATGTCTTTTGGTTTGACCAATGCGCGAGCTGCTTTTATGGATCTGATGAATCAGGTGTGTCGGCCAATGTTGGATAAATCAGTGATATTGTTTATTGATGATATCCTGATTTATTCGAAGAGTGAGTTTGAGCATGCCAGTCATATTCGGGAGGTTTTGGAGACGTTGAGAAAGAGAAGCTGTATGCCAAATTCTCCAAGTGCGTGTTCTGGTGCGTGAAGTCCAGATCTTGGGTCATGTGGTGAACCCTGATGGGATCATGGTGGACCCGACAAAGGTGGAGGCGGTGATGCAATGGAAGTCACCAAAGACGCCATCCGAGATTCGTAGCTTCTTGGGTTTGGCGGGCTATTATAGAAGATTTATCCAAGACTTTTCCAAGATTGCTTATCCACTAACCAAGTTGACCTGGAAGGATGTGAAGTTTTTGTGGGGTCAAGCTCAAGAGAAGGCATTCAAACAGTTGAAGGCGAGATTGACTCAAGCTCCTGTTTTGTCGTTACCCGATGGAAGCAAAGACCTGGTGGTTTATTCTGATGCTTCCTACTCGGGGTTGGGGTGCATGTTAATGCAAAGAGGGAAGGTTATAGCCTATGCATCCTGATAGTTAAAGATTCATGAGTTCAATTACCCTACTAATGACTTGGAGCTAGCAGCTGTGGTCTTTGCACTAAAGATTTGGAGGCACTATCTCTACGGGATGAAGTGCACCATATTCATTGACCACAAAAGCTTGAAGTATTCTTTAAGTAGAAGGACCTGAACATGAGGCAGAGGATAGATGGTTAGAGCTTAAAAGGATTACGATTATGAGATCCATTACCATCCGGGCAAGGCCAATGTGGTGGCAGACGCCCTTAGCCGGAAAGAGAGGCCCGAGCCGATTTAGGTGAAAGCATATCAACTAATCATGACCTCTGATGTGATGAAGCAAGTCAAAGAGTTTCAAGATGAGGCATTGAAAGAAGATCATCTTAACTCTGAAAGGATGAGAGGTCTGGTTGGGTAATTGGGCGAAAACACACTTGGTGTTAAAACCCGATTTGGACGGGTTTTGGGGATCTACGGATGAAGATCATGGATGAGGCTCACAAGACTCGATACTCCATTCATCCTGGTGCCACAAAGATGTATCAAGCATGAAGAAGAATTATTAGTGGCCGGGTATGAAGCACGACGTGGTGGAGTATGTGAGTAAGTGCCTTACTTGTCTACAGGTGAAGGCTAAGCATCAAAAGCCGTATGGGAAGATCCAACCTTTGGATATATCGAAATGGAAGTGGGAGCACATCACCATGGATTTCATTACGAAGTTGCCGCGTACTCCGAAGGGTATGATGCCATATGGGTGATTGTTGACCGTCTGACGAAGAGTGCTCACTTCCTACTGATTCGCAAGACATATTCATCTGAGAGGTTGGCGGATCTATTCATCAAGGAAATTGTAACTTGTCATGGTGTGTCGGTGTCTATTGTATCTGATCGTGACACCCGGTTTACCTCCAAATTTTGGAAGAAATTCCACGACGCCATGGGGACGAAGTTACATATTAGCACAGCTTATCATCCCTAAACTGATGGTCAGTCAGAAAGGACCATTTAGACATTAGAAGACATGCTTCGGGCATGTGTGATTGATTTTGGGGGAAGTTGGGATGACCACTTACCGTTAGCCGAATTCTCATACAACAACAGCTATCATGCCAGCATTAGTATGCCACCATATGAGATGCTATACAGTAGGAGATGCAGAACACCCATTTGTTAGGGTGATATTGGTCAGAAGGAATTGGGGAGCGTCGAGGTAATCGAGGGTACGACTGAGAAGCTTGAAAAGATTAAAGCCTTCATGAAGGCAGCCAAAGATAGACAGAAGTCGTATGCTGATAAACGACGCAGACCGATTGTGTTCCAGGTGGGTGACCGGGTTATGTTAAAGGTCTCACCTTGGAAGGGTATCATCCAATCAGGAAGCGGGACAAGTTGAGCCCAAGGTATATAGGCCCTTTCCGAATCATTGCTCGAGTAGGAGAGGTAGCCTATAGGTGGAGCTACCAAAAGAGTTAAGTGGCATTCACCCGACATTCCTTGTTTCTCATCTGAGAAAGTGCTTAGCTGATGAAGACATGATTGTTCCACTGGAGGATATCGAAGTAGACGAACGGCTCAATTATGTAAAGCAACCAGTAATCATCGATAGAAAAGAGAAGAGGTTGAGAAATAAAGTGGTTCCTCTTGTGCGTGTACAGTGGAAGCACAGGAAGGGATCCGAGTCAACGTGAGAGACTGAGGAAGAAATAAGATAGCATTACCCATGTTTCTTTGAAGAATAACAGGTTTCGGGACAAAACCTATTCAAGGGGGGTGGACTTGTAACACCCAGTTATTTATTATTTTAAAGCCAACGAAGGAAGAAAAAGAAATAAAGTCCAAAGTCGAGAGACCAAACTCACCAACGAGAGAAAGTTGGGGAAGTGGGAGTATTTAAGGGAGAGGGCAACCCTTACCCTCTCCCTACACCCACCAAAATCAGCCAAAGAAGAGAGAAGAGAAAAAGAGAAAGAAGTGTTGGTTCGAGTGGCAAAATCATTGAGAAGCGAGTCCAATCGAAGCCTTCTTATTATGGTCGTTTGTGTGAGTTCTAGGACCCCTCCTTTAAATGTTTTTGAATGATTTGGGGTCGGAAAACATCTGAAAACCGAGTTTTTGAGTGCGTGCATGTTTGACCCATTTGTGTTTGTGTATGTGTGTGTATGATTCGTTTGAGCCTTTCTTGTGAGCTTTTATGTGCTTGAATGGTGTTGTAGTATGCGTCCTAAGGTTTAGGATGGTTTATATGGGCTTTGAATGGGTTTAGATGAGCTGGAGGTAAAAAATGGCAGATTGGGTTCGGGATGAACTGCATTTTGCATTAGCTAGGGCTAGGCGATCGAATGGAGGCCATACGGCCGAATGGGGTGCGATTGGGGTCCATTCGCACGATTAATGGTCCATTTTCACAACTGGGGCTAGTTGCATGGAGGTCATGCGACTGAAGGTCCAGTCGCATAAGTGTTCATCCGCATTAGTCCATTCGCACGATTGGGTGTTCATTCACATGAGTGTTCATCCGCATTGGTTCATTTGCATGATGTTCAGTCGCATGGAGGCCATGCAAATGAAGGGTGTCCATACGCCCGAATAGGGCTGTTGCACCGATGAGAAATGCAGTTTAACTTTTGACTTTCGGGGGAAAGTGCAGATGTAAGTTTTGACGTAAAGGTTCCCGTAAGAGCATGTAAGATGACTGTTGAGGCCTTAGAGAGCATGTTGGGCATGATGATGATGACATTTCATGTTTATGCATGATGCATGTTATGTATGCATGATGTTGCCCTGTATGATGTGATGATTGCGCATGCTAATGTTCCTTATTATGACGTATGTTTATCTTTCCTGTTGCTTTACGTGTTGTGTTAATGAATGGAATGAAGTATTACGTAACATAAAGTGGAAGATAATGAAAAGTGGAACATGATGAATGCATGCATTAATGAATGATGAAAGTAATGAAAGTCTTGCAAGCATTGGATATCGGGACACGCCATTAAAAGGTGTTAGCCTAACGGTGTGCGGGTTCGCTACCCCGGGAGGATGGACATCAGGGTCTTTCTTTGTGATCGACCATTTATATAGAACCTCTACCGCTTACCCCTAGTACTGCGGCACCATGTTTAGCTGTCTATTTATAGACTTTGGCCCAGTAGCCGAATAGTTCGGGGTGTAGCATATGGTATTGTTACGGAAGATATCGGATGCGCAAGAAAAGATGTAAAGATAAATGAACGAACGAAGAAGATAATAATGATATTATCTACGTGTACATACGATGTGTGATCATGAAAAAGTAACAAACGATTTTTAATGAAAGTAACGTATGTTTTATTATAAAACTAGAACTCACTCAACAACGCTGACTTTGATGTGTTTCCAGTTGGCAGGTAATGATTGCTGAGGATGGAACGAGGTGGCTACTCTGCTCTTTTGGGATGGCATCCATTTATTTAATGCTTTTGTGATGTAATGCAACAATATATTTTGTAACTAATTGACGATGTATTATTTGGCAAAAGTTTTTATAACGGAATGAGATGTCATTTTAAATGTTTCTGCTGCAATATTTTCATAAGGCAAATGTAATTATGTTTTATGTGCGATGAGGATCCAGCTGTAAGCGTCCCGGGAATGGGGCCTTACACCGAAGCCGTGATAACTCCCGATTTTTAAATTATAAAAACACTATTATACAGGAAGCTCCAAATCACATAAACCATAGAAACATCTTCGAACTAATTGAACCCCATAGGATTATTGCAAATGATCAGAAGGTTAGGGTTTTTGATCTGTACCCAAAACCAAATGTTTTCATGTATTCAATTACCTGGATTGACACAGATTCGATGATGAAAGAATGAGAACAATATCACGACAGGGGCAGTGATCAATTGCGTGTCTGTGTGTGTTTTGAATGAAATTGAAGTTATAAAAAGTGAAAAGAATTCGTTTAAGGTGATTAACACAAGTTATATGATTCCCTTTTGAACAATCTCACACTCAACAAACTCAATTTCAGTCGTGGTCGATTTGATTCCAACACCTTTGATAAACGGTTGTTTTAAACGTAACTAAAAGCACCATTGAATCACAATGATTAAATGTACGTTTATGTTCCGATAATTTGATTATAATTACGATTTGATGGTCGAACAGTTGGGACTTGATTGCGGTTATGCATTTCAATCTATTCCTAAATGAAACAGACGTTTTTCATTGTTTAATGATGATTACGAGTTAGATCAATGTTTTAGCAACGAAAGTGAACGGTTAGTTGAGAGGTTTTAAGTGAATTAAGCGCTTCCCAGACCTCGTTGGCACCGCGCCGGAGGTTCGTCGGCCGGCGACCGGTAAAGATGGTGAAAATTAGGTTTTATTTTTAAATTACACATTTAGCTCTGTAATTTTTAAGTTTACTTCTTTATGTAATAACTTCTATTTTTATGTTTCCAAATTGGCATAATCACCCCCGAACTTAATTAAACTTCAAATATTCAACATTAATCTATGTTGTTAATTATTTACATGTTACAATTTATTAACTCCATCATTATTATTTTTTCTTTTTTAGTATTATTATTATTTTTTTGTTATTATGCTTTAAATGTGGAGAAGCGTTGTAATATCATATCATACTTTTATAGCCATTGATATTTTCATTATGACTATTATTATTATTGTTATTATTTTTTAACCCAATGTTAAGTTTATAATATTAAGCAAATGTGGTGATTACCATTACTATTATTATTTAGTAAATTAATTTATTACATCTTAATAACAAGAAAACAAGCATAGATAAGCCCTCAAAGTTTCATAAATAACCACTATGACCCTTACAAACATATAATGGGGTTAACTTTTACTAAAAAAAACACGAAAGGATATAGTAATGGTGGTGGTTTAAGCTTGACTAATAATCGTTGGTGACCACCACCCAATCTTATCATCATAATTAATCTTCATCTCTTTATCTCTATTTGATTTTACCGAATCTATAATAGTTCTACCATACAATGGTGGTGGAGGTGAGTGATGGTGGTCTTGATACGCAATGTTGGTTCTAATACGTAACGGTGGTGGTGGTTTTGGTGTGTGATGGTGATTGAGGTTAGCGGTGGTGGTGATTCTGGTGTGCGATAGCCGTGATAGCGATGGTCGGAGAGGGCAGTGGAGGTGGAAGCAAATTAGGGTTGGGATTCTTGCCATCGAAGGCAATGTGCGGTAGCAGGGTTCTGCCACCAAAGGCGACGATCGATGTTGGGGATTTAGCCATCAACTTGCGTCTGTGGGGTTCATGAATGTGTTATTTACATATGTTTAGAGACATAGAGAGAGCTAGAGAGAGTTGATTAGGTTTTTATGTTTTTATTATTTAGATTTTTAATTATGAGGTTTTAATGAGTTTATATGTTAGAACGAGGTTATGCGTGTGTGTGTGTGTATATATGTTTTGCGTGTATCGGGAGCTAAAGGACATAAAAACGTTAATTGAGAAGCCATAGGAGGAAGTGGCGCAAACCCGAGCCAAAGACAAGAAAGAAGCACAAAATATGAAGAAGAAAACAAAGCTCGGCCATCGTAGGTCTCGTGGACTTACAGTGGCCCCGGTAAGAAAATGCAAAAAGCCACTACCATAAAACTTACGGTGGTAGATGACCTACAACAAACTTTAAAAAATCAGTAAGCTCCTAACGTAACCTACAGTTGTTAGATGACCTACGGTACAAGGCGCACTGAAATTTTATAAGAAACAGGAAATTAAGGTTTTGACCTTCCTATTAATTCCAAGCCGTCTATGTCCCAAGAACGATCAAGAATGATCCCGAAGACTTTCAGAGGCGATTTCAAGGTTCAAGATCTTGTTTTATCATTTGGTTTAATGCTTTAATGTTTAGAATAATATTTTCCTTTGTTTTCGTGTTGATTTTCATTGCGATGTGTCCGGCTAAACCATCCGTGATCTTCTCCGGTGGTAAGGTTTGTTTACGTTTCGCTTATTCTTTCTTTTTTAATTGGGTTGTTGAATTAGGCATCTTAATCCAAGTGATGTTCTTTGTTAATTAGAACTTCTAAATATTTATGTTGATTGAACCTATGTTCCGATTTTTGTGAGTGTTTTAGATTTCTTTACATCGGAAAGTTTCACGAGGGTTAGGATTGGTTTGGTTAACGTGAGTTGAATATGAAGCTTATTTACAACGGTCTCATTCAATCTCATTAGGTCTAATTAAACCAATAATGGTTATGTCTATGTGATCATTCACAAACATCTAGGACAAGCCATTAGTTGCAAACCTGGACTTGGAGAGGATATCCATTCCAATTATTGTTTACACTTATTTGTTTCATTTTAGAATAAATTCCCTTTTCAATTTGTTCTTAATTAAATTTTGAACCTTAAATCAAAGCTTTTCACTTTTCACATATTCCTTGTGAATACGACTTTACTTCCCTATCTACTTAGGTGAGCTAAGATAAAAAAATTAAAATTTTTTTATAAGGCCTGACAAACTGCATTAGTAAACTTGTAATTTCATATTAACTTAATAGAAAATTTTAATGGAGTTAGTGGTGAATGTTAAAATTGAAACAAACCTTAAAACTATTGGACTGTCACTATAGTAATAAACTATTAGATTGAAACCGTGAATTTTGTTAGACCATAAGAAATAAAATATTAATTTGTTCTTTTAAAATACTAACCATAAAGCATAACAAACATCCATTCCACAGACTAATGGTGTTATAGTTTGATAAATCATCAGGACCAATGATGTATTTTTTTTAAGTTTAGGACCAATTTTACAATATGAGCATATGAGAGGACCTTTCATGTAATAACTCTTTTATTAGGACCAATCATGTAATTAACTCTTCAATACAAGAGTTAATTACAGAAAGGTCCTCGTGCTTAGGTTTGTTTTCACTTGTGGACCCTAACTTTATAAAATTACAAGGTTGGTTCAAAGATTTCCCAAAATATAACAAAAAAGGTCCCTTACATGGATGACAGTTAGCTTCTTGCGTTAATATTTAAAAAATGACTAAAATACCCTTTTAAGTACAAATATAAAAATATTATAACACTCACACCCCAACCCCAACCCTAACCCACCCCACTCCATCCCATCCCACCCCAAATCCATTATTCTTTCTCATATACAACTTCAAACAACAACCACAACAACTCTGACCATCACCCTAAAACAAATCGAAACACCAACACCATCCCCACTATCACAAGTTTGCAACTACCATCTCTAATACCACGAGAACACCACCATTTCCAAAATCCTCGAAATGCCACCGCTATCCCCACCACCACCAGTTTGCAACCACCATCTCCAACACCACCATTCACAATAACCCTAAAATCATAAAATCATTCTGATCAAGCTTCAACCCCACTCGAATAAGGCTTCAAAATCCATCGAAAACCATTTCCAATCATCTTCTTCTCATTTTTTGATGACCCTGATACCAAGGGATTCACCCTCGGCAAGCAGATGGAAGCAGGGGCGGTTTTCGGTAATAATGTGGACTTGTGGTATCATTAGGCTTTCATGGTGCTCGTTGGTGATTCTACTAATGGTGGTGGTTGTGGCACATATGTTTTGGGTTAGAAAAGGAAAAAAAGGGAGAAATTGATATGGTGGATCTCACTTTTAGTAATATATTTATTCATATTAATTTTTAATTATAACTAATAAAAATATTTTAATACTTAGGGTAATTTAGTCATTTTACATGTAGCCAACTGCCTATCCTAGTTGGGGGCCTAGTTGTGTTATATTTTGACAATTCTTTGAATGAATCTTATAGTTGCTAGGGATTGAAAGTGAAAATAGGACTAAACACAAAGACCTTTAATTAAATCTTAATAAAAATATAACATAACTTAAATTTTAAAAAAATATATTACATCCTTAAAAGCACTACAATATTAAAATAATTGAAAAACTTTGAAACTAAAAAATTAAATTTTTAAAAAATAAAATAAAATAATAATGACAAAAGTTCATATTTCTTCATAATACTATTTTTTATCATTTGAATAAATCGTGTTCTAGTCCCACCAAATCATCCATATGGTCGATGAGAATTTCAAAACCTTGTGAGTAAAATTGGTACAAAAATATGTTTTTTTCTTCTTGTAGAAGTTACAAGAGTGTGATTTTGTGAGTAATTTATATTAGTTTATTTCAAAAATTTTATTTAGTTTATATGATCTACTAGCTTCGTTTTATGGACCGAAACCATTGTAAGGTATGAGATTTGTCTCACATTAGTTGTATGGGCATTGATGTGAAATTTATAGGGCAAATGGGTTCCCTCACCCGTCAAACTAGTCATCTGGGTTGAGTTATTCTGTTTGGTTTGTAACACTTCGACGTTCAAACCCCTCTCCCTAACGATCATATTCTCAAACATTCACGATTCTCACGTGTATGCCTACGTGTGAATCTCTCATGGTCAATGGCAGGTGGGAGGAGTGGTATCTCTTCGGATTAGGAGCCTCAAGTCCACAAGATCACACAAAAACAAAGAATTGACTAACTCCCAACTTTATTATATTTAAGAAAATTTTAAAAACTTGAATACAACTACACCAACATGGGTATATATAGTCTAACTAATACTTATCTATCTAGGATAGATAACATGAATAAAGTTTATCTAATAAAATAGAATATTTAAAACAATTATCTTTTCCTAATGGATAGACCTTAGTTAGATTTAATATTCAAACCTATTAACCAATTATCAATGCCGGCTCTTCCAAGTTTGCCTCATGCCACTGGATCCGGAACTTGGAAGTCCATGGCCGATATGAAATTTGCCTAGAGTGTTACAAAGGTCTTCAATACCGAGTAGTTTTCGCATCTCATTGAACTTGACTCGAGCTAACGCCTTGGTCAGTATATCGGCTTTTCGTAGATCACCTGATACATGCTCGACTTTGTCTTGTCCTCTTTCTATGCACTCACAAATGAAGTGAAACCATGTGTCAATGTTTTTACTTCTCCCATGGAAGACGATATTCTTCATAAGTGCAATCGCAAACTTGTTATCAACATATAATTCTACCAACTTTGATCTTCACCCGTTAGTTCGCTAAACAACCCTCAAGCTTGACAAGCTGTCGATGACGCGGCCATGAACTCTGCCTCACATGATGATAATGTCATGGTAGGTTGTTTTTGTGTGCACCATGTGATTGGGGACGTATTGAGATAAAAATTGTGTCTGGTTGTACTCCAACTATCGTATTTGTCCACATTATGACTACTATCACAATATCCACGTATCTTTCGTTTACCATTTGACTGATTTATTATGCCTGAATTCAAGGAACCTTTGATATATCTCATAATATGTTTTAATGCAACTGAATGAGATCCTTTGGTTTTTGCATGTAGCAACTCACCATGCTAATCGAGTAAGAGAGATCCGCTCTAGAGTGTAGGAAGTATCTCAAGCAACCCACTTGTCTCCTATAAATCATTAGGTCCACTTGTTTACCTTGTTGATCTTTCAAACGTTGAACTATAGGTTCTAATGGACATTTACTATGATTACAATCCAATAAACCATTTTCTTTTAAAATTCTTCTTGCTTAGCTTTCTTGTTTTATAATTATTCCACTTTCACATTATAAGACTTCTATCCCAAGGTAATAGGATAGCTTTCCAAGATCACTCATCTCGAACTTCTCTTCCATTTGAACCTTGAACTTTGTAATTTCTTTGACTTTAGACCTGATGACAATTAAATCGTTTACATATACTCCGACCACGAGGATAGAACCATTGGTTGACCTTTAGTAAACGACTTGATGTTGTGCACACTTTTGAAACTTCAATGTTTTGAGAGTGTTGTCTAACTTGGTGTTACAAGCTCTCGGGGCTTGTTTTAAACCGTAAAGTGCCTTTGAGAGTTTGTACACCTTGGTCTCATATCTGAGTTTGATGAATCCTTCCAGTTGGGTGACATACACATCTTCCTCCAAGTCCCCATGTAGAAGTGACGACTTAACATCAAAGTTATTAATTTCCCACATTTCATATACGGCTAGAGCAATGAGAAGTCAAATCATTTTGATTCGAGCAACGGGAGCATACATGTTGAAAAAGATGATATTGATAATAAAACTCAAAGTAAAATCAAACCATTACAAATCAAAACAACTAAAAACTGAATTCGTCAGATGAACAAGATCTGTAGATCTCAAAGAGAACAATCTAAGACTATTAACACATAAAAGATTCTACAAGTTCTAGTACAAAAAATGGATCATCTGGAACAAGAATCTAACATGTGATGAACAAACCCTAGAAGAGGGTTGTAGAAGACTCTAGACTCACGTATGAGAGTGAATGAATGAATGAATGTATATTTGACCCCGAAAGTACAAACCATCACTTATACAGCATCAACTTACAGCTTTCACAGCAACAGTCCTTTAACTTCTACTTTGTCATATACAGCCCCTCAACTAAGATAACTTGACACTTCCTAAAAACAACAAGAAGTGTGTAAGAACTAAATTATACAAAAATATTATGTAAAACAATAGGTTTTAGAATATGATTGAATAGAAGATTGTTAGAAACTTCTAACAATTTAACACCCCCCCCCCACAATTCAAATTCTAAAACAATCATAAAGACCCATTTTATCACACAAAACTTTATGTTGTTTAACACTCAAGCCTTTAGTTAGTAAATCAGCAAGTTGATCTTGAGTGTCAATTTTTACTGGTTGAAGCACCCCTGCTGCAACCTTTTCTCTCAAAAATGTAGATCAATTTCAAAATGCTTAGTTCTATCATGAAAAACAAGATTTGCCGCAATCAAGATTGCAGCTTTACTGTCACAGTAAAGTTTCACAGGAAGCTCCTGAGAAACTTGAAGATCCTTCAAAAATTTTAAAATCCAGATGACTTCACATCCAGCAATGCACATAGCACGATACTCTACTTCAACAGGGGATCGTGATACAGTGGATTGTTTCTTACTCTTCCAAGAGACAAGTGAATCTCCCAAGAAAACAGTGTATCCAGTGACACATCTTCTTGTAGAAAGACACTTTCCCCAATCAGCATCCACATAACATCTCAATAGAAAATGATCAGACCTTTTAAAACAAATGCCTTGACCAGGAGACCCTTTTAAGTATCTCAATAACCTTAAAGCAATGTTCAGGTGAGAGTTCATAGGCTCATGCATATACTGACTCAAACAATGAACTGCAAAGGCTATGTCAGGTCTGGTCAAAGTAAGATAAATCAACTTTCCAATTAATTTTTGATATTGAGTTACATTTTTTAACTTGAAAACATTTTTCTCTGAGTTACTTAAATCAGTAGCCACCAAATTCTGTTCAATAGGAATAGAAGATGGCTTACACCCTAACAGACCAAACTCAGATAGCAACTCCAAACAATATTTTCTCTGACTTAAGCACACACCATTATTAGACTCAATCACTTCATTTCAAGAAAATATTTTAATTTTCCAAGATCTTTATTAAGAAACTTTGGTTCAAGGAACACTTAATGTTTCCAATCTCAGTTTCATTATTTCCAGTAATTACAATGTCATTAACATACACTAACAAAGCAACAAACATATCACCAGAACTTTTAACAAACAATGGGTAATCATTAACACTTTGAATAAAACCCAAGTTAAGAAAAGTAGTAGTTAACTTTTCATTCCATTTCCGAGGTGCTTGTTTAAGTCCATAGAGAGACTTCACAAGCTTACAAACTTTGCTAAACTTAGAATCAGAAAAATAGGCCTCAGGCTGTTGCATATAAACATTCTCAGTCAATGTACCATATAGAAATGCATTATTAACATCCATTGATATAAGTTCCAACCATTTTGAATGGCAACACTAATAAGACATCTCACAGTAACCATTTTAACTACAGGAGAAAATGTTTCATCAAAATCTAGGCCTTCTCTTTGACTATATCCCTTAGCAACCAATCTAGCCTTATATCTCTCTATTTCACCTGATGACTTATATTAATCTTATATAACCATTTGCACCCAATTGACTTTCTATCCTTCGGAAGATCAGTCAAAATCCATGTTCCATTCCTATTTAGTGCTTCCATTTCCTCATTCATAGCATTTACCCAGTTGCTATCTAAGCAAGCTTCCCTATAACTAGTGGGTACAGTGCTTTTGTTTAACATAGACATAAAACAGTAGTCATGGGAAGACAATCTGGAGTAATTTACTACCTTTTCAATGCCATATTTAACTTTCCCTTCAACAATAAAGTCACTAAAGTGTTTAGGAATGGAACTGACTCTAGAAGATCTCCTAGAAGGACCCTCAGATTCGGCAGAATCAATCCCAGGATTAAAATTGAGTTCAATCACAGAGGGTGCATCATTTGACTCTTCAAACTGATGTGAACATGTCTGCAACTCAGGATCAGTAGCAGAGGTACTGCCAGACTGATGATTTGGATGTAAACCAGTGGCAATATGACTACCATACTGAATACCTGAGGAATTATTCTCAACAACAGGAGAATCTAATGTGGACTCTGGGACATGAACCACATCCCTGAAATCCTCATGACTATCACCTTTATTAGCCTTCTCATCATGATTGGGTAGAAAAAGGGAATCAAATGTGTCACTGTCTACATTAGGACTACTGCTTACACCAGAGTTGGTTTTACTTGACTTAAATGGAAATATATTCTCATAGAATTTAACATCTCTTGAAAACAGAAATTCCCTTTTATCCAAATTCCAAAGTTTGTATCCTTTTTTATTGCTAGAGTAACCCATGAAAACACATTTTATAGCTCCAGAATCAAATTTATTTTCAGGGTGCAGGGCAGTTGCAAAACATAGACAGCCAAAAGTCTTAAGGTGAGAGAGAGAAGGCTTGCAATTGTAAATTAACTCATAGGGAGATAAGCCAGAGAGCATAGAAGAAGGTGTCCTATTAATCAAATAGCAAGCAGTCAGAATACATTCAGACCACATGTTTGAGGGAATCCCTCCTTGAAACATGAGAGACCTAGCCACATTCAACAGATGTCTGTGTTTTCTCTCCACAACACCATTTGTTGTGGAGTATAGACACATGATGTCTGATGAAAGATCCCATTTTTTGAAAACAGGTTTTCAATAGAATGATTAGTAAACTCAGTTCCATTGTCAGATCTAATACATTTAACTACTTTTGAAAACTGAGTTTTAATCAAATAATAAGACTTTCAACATGATTTATCACCTCATCTTTAGACTTTAACAAGTATATCCAGACAGCCCTAGAAAAGTCATCAACCACAGTTAAGAAGTATTTAAAACCTTCTCTGGTTGTTATCTTAAAAGGTCCCCAAAGATCCATATGCATCAACTCACCAAGACCTTTGGACACATGAGAGCTGTCAGGAAAAGACAGCCTTGTTTGTTTTGATCTATGACAGATTTCACATGGCAAGTTTGTATTTGAATTAGTGATCATGAGATCTTTCTTTAAAATGTTTAGGACATCGTATGATAGGTGGCCAAGTCTCCCATGCCATAAGGTCAGGGAGTCAGAACAAGCAAACATGTTACAAGGACCAGACAGAATACCTCTAGTGACATCCTTATAAAAGTATAGACCATCAACTGTTTACCACTCATCAGACACTTGTTTTGATGTGAATCCTGAACAGAGCAGGAATATTCATCAAAACAACATTTGAGTTTATTGTCTTTAGAGAGTTTATAAACAGATATCAGATTTACATAGTACTCAGGAACAACCAACACATCAATCAATGTTATGTCACTAGTAAGTTTAAGGTTGCCAATCTTTGTAATTTTGGCTCTAGTTCCATTAGGGTGCCCAACAGACAACCCAACATCAGACACATCAACAAGATTGAACATGTTTGACTCAGACATAGTCATGTGTTGATTTGCACCTGAGTCAATAATCCAACCTTGTGTGAGATTAAACTCACTTGAGCTGGTGGAAGTAATAATGTTTGAGTAGTCACTTTCACTGTTTTCATTTACATAATGTTACCTGACATATTAGCATTAATCTGAGAACTGGATGGAGAACCTTCACTAACAAGAGACAGAAGTTTTGAAATCTGATCTGGGGTGAAGGGAAAATCATTAGAGATGGTCTTGTTATTAACAACAGCATTATTGCTTATTCCAGCAGCCCTAGAAATATTTGACTTCTTTTTATAATTCTCAGGGTATCCAATAAGTTCATAACATCTCTCAATTGAGTGACCAGTTAGGTTGCAATGAGTACATCTTAGTGAAGAACCTTTCCCTGATCTTTTCTTAGGATCTAAGGCTTTAGCAACAAAGGTTGTTGCTTGAGTCTTAGACCCTTGTTTAGAGAAAGCATTTCTATGAGACTCTTCACTAGAGATAATGGAGAATGCAACTTTGACAGATGGAAGAGGATCTTTAATTAGAATGTTTGACCTGATTGGTTGATACACTTCATCTAAACCCATAATAAATTGCATAAGTTTTAGGTTTTGATTGAAACTTGAAAAACCTTTTGCATCTTGGCAAGTACATGTAGGAAGGTTGTTAGGGTGTCATATTGACGCCACATGGAGTTTAGTTTATGATAGTAATCTGATATAGACGACCCATTCTGAGTCAGAAAGAATTGATGTTTGATAAACCTAAACACAACAGACCCATCCACTTTATCATATGTTTCCTTTAACTCTTGCCAAACTGCAGATGCATCCTTTGAAAAAAAATTGACTAACATATAAATCCTCTGATATAGAGTTCAAGATCCATGATAACACCACAAACTTGCATCTATCCATTGCTTACCCAACTCATCACTTTCAGGTTTAATGCATGAGCCATCTATAAAACCTATTTTATTTTTCACATTAAGAGCAAGTTGCATAGCATTGGCCCACACAGAATAATTTTCAGTCCGTTTCAGTTTAATAGAGACAATGGAAATGTTACTAGTATCACTGGCATGTAGGTATAGTGGGTCCCAAAGTCAAGTTTACTGATTGAGAATCATGAACAGATGGAACACTACCCTCATTAGAGAGGGTATCATCCTCAGATTTTTTATCATCAGCCATAGAAAACCTCAACCAACACAGAAGTCAATATAATCACAGCAAAACAATTAAGCAGCAACACACACCACTGCACAAGATCCCTTTAGTCAACCAAATACCCGGTCAATTTGTTGACTGGCCAAGCGACAAAGGGGGCAGCTAAGCACAAGAACACACAACAGCGCACACGGAAGCAAGAAGAACAACAAAGAACACAGACAACATAGATAATAGGTAACACGTAACAATTTCAGCCAAGAATTACACCACACAAGAGGCCCTGCTCATAGTCCAAGTGTTAACACAGGGGGCAGTTGATTCATGTTCTTTACAGAAACTCCCTGTGAAGGTACTTGCTACGGGACAGGAGAGAACAAGAAATCCTTACAGTGATGAAGAAACACCGACCAGGTTACGATCTCCAACTGAGTGAGGTTCTCAGGGCGATGATCGATCTGCAACACCAGAAGAACTCTTCGGCAACAGATACAGGATCAACTTGAAGGCCCTTTAATAGACATCCCCACAACAACCAAGGATCTAGCCCAAACAGACGAATTAGGGTTTTACGTTTTCAAAAATTAGGGTTTCGTTTTTTACGAGTTTATGCATCAAAAGAGGTACGGAGCACAAGGCTCTGATACCATGTTGAACAAGATGATATTGATAATAAAACTCAAAGTAAAATCAAACCATTACAAATCAAAACACACTAAAAACTGAATTCGTCAGATGAACAAGATCTGTAGATCTCAAAGAGAACAATCTAAGACTATTAACACATAAAAGATTCTACAAGTTCTAGTACAAAAAATAGATCATCTGGAACACGAATCTAACATGTGATGAACAAACCCTAGAAAAGGGTTGTAGAAGACTTTGGACTCACGTATGAGAGTGAATGAATGTATATTTGACCCGAAGTACAAACCATCACTTATACAACATCAACTTACAGCTTCATAGCAACAGTCCTTTAACTTCTACTTTGTCATATACAGCCCCTCAACTAAGATAACTTGACACTTCCTAAAAACAACAAGAAGTGTGTAAGAACTAAATTTATACAAAAACATATGTAAAACATAGGTTTTAGAATATGAATTGAATAGAAGATTTGTTAGAAACTTCTAACAATTTAACAATACACATCATCATAGTCGACTACATATGTTGGACGTACCATTTTGCAATAAGTGGGGCATTGTGTTTGTTTATCGTGCCATCCGGATTCCATTTGACTTTAAAGAGCTACTTGATTCCAATAGCCTTTCCAAACAATATTAGTTAAATTTCCACGTCTTGTTCCTTTCAATCGAGTCAATTTCTGCTTGCATAGCACGAATCCAATCTTTATGATGTTTAGCTTCTTCATAAGAACGCAGATGTTCTTCTTCTACCAAGAACAAATCGCCATCCAGAATGTCGTCGCTTAATTTTTGAAGACGCACAGGGGTTCAGGATGATTGTCTAGGCATAAAAGTTTCAGCTGTTGGGCTTGCTGCATAGTTTTCTGGGCCTGCAGGTTGTCTGAAGGTTAGGCCTAATTGGTTGAACTTGGGTTCATATCAGGCCTGATCTCGGTGGGTTTTATTGGGCCTTGAGGGGATAATTAATTGGTTCAATGTGTGGGGCGTTGACAGCCTCGGAGCCAGCATTTACTAGGCTGCTATTGCACGTTGTGGGCCTAGTAATTGTTGGAATCCGACCTGTTTGGTAGGCGATAGTGGAGCCCCGATTTCAGGTGTTTCTGCCATCAACTCTCTATTATGTTCCGGATGAATTGTTGTTTAGCTGCCATTCCCTAATTCAGACCCTAATCATCATCGTTGTCTTCTACTTCATTGCCCCAATCCCACCTTTTTTTCTTCAACAAACTTAACATCGCGGCTCAAAATTATACTACCTTCTTTTGGATCATACAATCTGAAAGCTTAAGTGCTTGGTTCGTTCCCAAAGTACACCGTCTTCTTGCTCCAATCGTCAAGCTTAGTGAGTTTATTTGAAGGGACTTTAGTAATGGCTAAACATTTTTTAAGTGACTTACATCCGGTTTCTTGTTTTTGAGTAACTCGTATGGAGTTTTTCCTTTGATTGATCTTGTCACCACTCGGTTTAGCACATACATCACATGTTGAATACATTCCCCCCAAAAAACACGTGGAACTATTAGAAAATAAAAGAAATATTTTGAAGACTTTGGGATCAGTAAAAAGGGCACTACATCATCTCTCAAAATTAGAAGATTCGACAGCTCGATGATAGCAAACCTCCAGCCACAACCTTTACTATATTTCCTTTTTTTTGTATTTGAATCATGTATAATGTGCCTTCTTCCTTTCAATGTAATGCAAGGTATACAATATACAAATAAAGCTTCCTTTACCATCCATACCACTCGAGATGTATCAGAGTGGGTGTTTTAATCTGCTCATCATCTACCCAACTGCTTCCAATCGGAGCCACAACCAAGCCACAGCAGAGCCACCATGTCCGAAGAAGGCAACTCAGGTGACTTGGGTAACTCCGGGAATGATCTCACTTTACAATTAGCCACTCTTCTTAAAAACGCCTAACCAAAAAGCCCCAAACTGTCAGAATATTTACAGATAAATCTGAAACTAAACGGCCAAAACTACGCACTATGGACCCGGATGATTCGAGTCGCCATAGGAGGAAGATCAAAAAACCTGTTGAATCATTTAATCACAAAACCTCCAGATCGAAATCATGAAAAATATGAACAATGGGAACAAGATGACCTTGTCGTATTTTCATGGTTAATCCAAAACATTGAGCCGGTCCTTGCGGGCAACCTCACCGAGTTTCCCACAGCAAAATCGTTGTGGGATGCCTTGGTGGTTACCTACAGCAGTGGACGGGACAAGCTTCAAACTTTCAATCTTCATGTCAAAGCAAATGACATCAAACAGAACAATCTCTCCCTAGAAGAACTGTGGATTATACTCCAAGGAGTATGGGGTGAGATTGATCGGATTGATCCAAATCCTATGACTTGCCCAGCCGACATTCAAGCATACTCCAAAATCAGAACTGAGCAGAAACTATTTCAGTTTCTCAATGCCCTCGACCAGAAGTATGACCCTATAAAAAGGGAGATACTCCGGTTGGAATCCCTCCCAACGGCAGAAGCCGCGTACGCCACTGTTCGCAAGGAGGCTGCTCATCAGAAGATACTCGGAGCACCCCCCAATGATTCACAGGGCATCGCAGCAGGGCTCATGGCCACTGAAATCGAAGGATTAGGGCTCGCATCGAAGGGCTTCCGACGACCCGAAGGAAGAAACCCATACCAGGTAAAGATGACAAAACTCACCTCAATGTGACCATTGTGGCATGACACGCCACACCAAGGAACAGTGCTTCCGACTTGTCGGATATCCAGAGTGGTGGTCCGACGGCCACAAAAAGGGCACAAAGCCCACGGCTCAGGAGAAAGGGGGGAAGCCGACTAAAGAGGCCACCGGAGATGGAAGCAAGAACAGCGGCGGCTTCGGCGGTGTAGCAGCGGCGGCAACCGAGGAGAAAGAAAGCGACGCTTTCTCCTGCTCAGGTACCGGGGTTGAGAGAGACACACTCTCGAAAACCCCATCCCCTTTATCTTCTAATTTGGAATAAATAAGTGCAAAAACCCATCTTGTTTAAATTGTTTAAATTCTCACAACAACTCTCTGTTTTTTCAAAATAATGAATTTATTAATATGATGGAAAAGAGTTTTACAAATTGCAAAAGGCAATCAGACCATGATGGGCTAGCACATGTAGTTCACAATTATTATAAAAAGGATAAGCCATGGATACTTGATAGTGGGGCTACTGACACCATGACTCATGATGTGACTGACCTTATCACCTCCACCAAACCTAGAAAATCTAATATTACAACAGCAAATGGTGGTAAAATGAACGTAAAAACCGGAGGAACAATTGAAATCTCCTCCACACTCAGACTTTCTAATTGTTTATATGTTCCCTCACTATCCCACAAACTTCTTTCAATTAGCCACGTCACGAAAGAACTTAACTGTTCAGTCCTCATGCAACCGACCTTTTGCCTATTACAGGATATCAGGACGGGACTGATCATTAGACGTGGCACTGAAAGGCAAGGGCTGTATTATGTGGATGAGGTGACCCAAAACGAAACTGTGATGTTAGCTCACGGAACCGTAGAACGAGAAGCATGGCTATGGCATAGACGATTGGGACACCCATCCACCGGTTATTTACATATTTTATTTCCTAAAATTTTTCCCTCTAGTAATGCGACTTCTTGTGAAACATGTGTATTGGCTAAAAGCCACAGACAAACGTTTAAACCAAATAACACATGAGTTAATATGCCTTTTTCATTAATTCATTCTGATGTTTGGGGGCCCACTCCTACTATCGGGGGGCAAAACTTTCGTTTTTTTGTAATATTTGTGGATGATTGCACTCGGATGACCTGGATTTATTTTTTAAAACATAAATCTGAAGTTCTTGACAGATTCACTAGTTTTCACACCATGGTTCAAACTCAATTTCAAAAAACCATCCAATTTTACGATCTGATAATGGGGGGGGGGGGGAATTTGTTAACACACAAATGAGCGAATTTTGTAAGACAAAAGGGATAGTTCACCAAACTACCTGCCCACACACTCCAGAACAAAATGGCGTGGCCGAATGGAAGAATCGTATTCTGTTAGAAGTGACGAGAGCTCTCCTACTTGAATCACGAGTTCCTCAAAGTTTTTGGCTGGAGGCTCTAGCAACTGCTACTTATCTTATCAATCGGCTTCCAACTAAAATCCTCAACCTTAAAACCCGTTAAAAACTTGGAAACCTTTACCAACCTCCCACCCGCCCTTACACTTGAACCAAAAGTATTTGGTTGCATAGTCTTCGTTCACATTCCGAAATCTTATCGCAATAAACTAGATGCCTGTGCTGAACGATGTGTCTTTGTTGGTTATGGTGTTAACCAAAAGGGGTATCGATGTTATAATCCAAAGACACGTCATATGTACACCACCTTAAATTGTAACTTTCTCGAAACCAAATACTATTACTCCTCCCAACACAGTGGTCAGGGGGAGGAAGAGTGTGACCCACTGAGTTGGCTAAACTACATCATAACACCAGAAGAAAATAGTAATAATCAGAATACAAATAATAATGAAACTCCTGAACCTGAAGTACAGCCTAGTCCAAATGAATATGCCACCGAAGTGACTCCTCCCAACCTGATACACGAGGTAAATGATTCTTATCATGCTGAATTTACTAAATCTACTAATGTATCTGGTCAACAAGCAACAGGGCAAAATGAGGAGATGCTACAAGAAGGTGAAGAATCTACACAAAAGGAATGATATGTGCTACCACCACGAGCCAACAGGGGAGTTCCACCGAAAAGATATTCCCCAGAGAAGGAGTCCCGAAGCTCAAGATATCCCACGGCCAACATAGCTAAAGGAAATTTATCTCAGGAAGCAAAGGCATTTGCTACAACTATATGTTCTGAGGAGATTCCCTCCGATGTAGAACAAGCCCTTAAATCGAAAAACTGGAAAAATGCAATGGATATCGAGATGGATGCCTTGGTTAAAAGTGGAACATGGGAAAAGTGTGCTCTACCACAAGGGAAAAGACCAGTTGGATGTCGATTGGTCTATACAGTGAAATATAAACCAGATGGTATGATAGAAAGGTATAAGGCCCGGCTTGTTGCTAAAGGATACACTCCGACGTTTGGGATCGATTATTCTGAAACCTTCTCTCCAGTTGCAAAACTAGACACAATCAGAGTTCTCTTCTCCGTAGCTGCAAATAAAGGGTGGCCACTTCACCAGTTTGACGTTAAAAATGCCTTTCTACATGGAGAACTTCAAGAAGAAGTTTATATGGAGCCGCCACCCGGATTCTCACATAGCTTTGGAAAGAGTGAAGTATGTCATCTAAAGAAATCATTGTATGGACTCAAGCAATCTCCCCGGCGTGGTTCGGGAGATTTACCATAGCAATGGAGAAGTACGGTTTTAAACAAAGTAACTCGGATCATACCTTGTTTATTAAACAAAGAAGAGAGCTGATAACCTGTTTAATAATCTATGTTGATGATATGATTATTACAGGAAATGATAGAGAAGAAATGACAAAGTTGAATGAAAGCTTGTTTGCAGAATTTGAGATGAAAGATCTAGGAAGACTCAAATATTTCCTTGGAATTGAAGTATTAAGATCAAAACAAGGAATCTTCATTTGTCAGAAGAAATATATCCTGGATTTGTTGGCCGAAACCGGAATGTTTGATTGCAAACCAGCTGAAACTCCCATGATGATAAACCAAAAACTCTATATGGAAGAAGGAGCAGATCTAGCCGATAAAAACAGATACCAATGAATTGTGGGGAAGCTAATATATATTTCGCATACTCGTCCAGATATAGCATATGCAGTAGGAGTCATTAGTCAATTCATGCACCAGCCACAAGTTACTCATATGGAGGCCGCCTTAAGGATTATAAGATACCTCAAAGGGACAGTTGGTCATGGAGTACTCTTCAAACCAAATGGAAACTTAAAGACTCAAGTGTTTACTGATGCAGATTGGGCAGGTGATAAAGGAAATCGAAGATCCACGTCAGGCTACTTCACTCTAGTTGGAGGCAACCTTGTAACATGGAGAAGTAAGAAGCAAAAGGTTGTCGCTCTCTCGAGTGCTGAAGCCGAATTCAGAGGAATAGCAAGAGGATTAGCAACGATCTTATGGATACGAAAACTTTTAACTGAAATTGGGTTCCCTCCGAGAGAAACAAGCAAGATAATGTGTGACAATGAAGCCGCAATTCAAATCTAGGAGAATCCTGTCCAGCATGATCGTACCAAACACATAGAAGTGGACAGACATTTCATCAAAGAGAAACTTCAAGCAAATATCATTGAACTACCACCTGTTCGATCTGAAGATCAATTAGCAGACATCTTAACTAAAGCCGTCGGAAGCAGAATTCTAAGTAATTGCTTAGACAAGTTGAATTTTGGAGATCCCACTATTCAACTTGAGGGGGAGTGTTAGAAAATAAAAGAAATATTTTGAAGACTTGGGATCAGTAAAAAGGGCACTACATCATCTCTCAAAATTAGAAGATTCGACAGCTCGATGATAGCAAACCTCCAGCGACAGCCTTTACTATATTTCCTTTTTCTTGTATTTGAATCATGTATAAATGTGCCTTCTTCCTTTCAATGTAATGCAAGGTATACAATATACAAATAAAGCTTCCTTTACCATCCATACCAGTCGAGAGGAACCTGCCGTGTCTTTAACATAATTCTTGTTTCTTCCATTAAAGTTCAGTTTCGTCACTCCACCACATCGTTTTGTTGGGGTGTGTATGGGGCGGTGAAGTGGCGGTTAATTCCATGGTCACAATACTATTTGAAGGCACTGAATGTGAATTCTCCTCCTCGATCTGTTGGCAAGGTTTTAATTTTTTGCCCGGTTTCCATCTCTACATTTGTTTTGAACTTCTTGAATGTTTCAAGTGACTCATCTTTTGATATTAACATGAAAGACAACATGAATCTGCTATAATCATCGATTAGTACGGATATGTACCGGTTTCCTCCTTTTGTTGGAGGAGAAATAGGACCGTAAAGATCTCCATGAATTAGTTCCAACACTTTGGATAACTTACAAACGAAATTATCGATGAACTCTTCTTCTTTCATACGAAGTGCTTTGAATTCAGATTTTAATGTACGAAGTCGTGCCTCCTTTACTCGTTCAGCACCAAGATAGCAAGTTTTGAGGGCTCCCCAAACTTCCTTCGCGGTTTGGTATTGAGATACTTAAAGTAGCTGGTCCTCGGGAATCGACTAAAACAGAAAAGCTATCGCCATGTTATTTTTCTTTGGATCGACCACGGTGGCACCAGTGGATTCGATTTCTTCCCATACACCATGGACATTAAATATGGCTCAAATACTTTGGACATTAAATATTGCCCAAGTGGTGTAGTTAGTTGATGTCAGCATTGGACACTGTAGTTGCAATGACTCGGTTTTTTTTGTGTGAATAATTTGGTTTTTGGTTGAGTCATGTTGCGAGTGGGTTTTCTGTGTGAGTAGGTAAGAGTTGTTTTGTGATCTTGGCTTTGCTTTGTGAGTGGAGGTTTGCGGCTCAAGTACTTCCTCCGTGATTCGATCTACACTGCACTAACATTTATGTGATCGTAAGCTTGTCGCAAAAAAAGGTTTCTTGCCTTTGATCGAAGGTGTGAACCTTGATTGGCTCTGATACCAATTCAAGTCCACAAGATCACACAAAAGCAAAGAATTGGCTAACTCCGAACTTTATTATATCCAAGAAAACTTCTCAAAAACTTAAATATAACTTACCCTAACATGGGTATATATAGTCTAACTAATACTTATCTATCTAGGATACATAACATAAATAAACTTTATCTAATCAGATAGAATATCTAAACACAATCATCTTTTCAGATAGTCCTTAGTTAGATTTAATATTCAAACCAAATTAACCAACTTGTCAATACTGGCCCTTCCAAGTTTGCCTTCATGTCATTTGGATCCGAAAGTACACCTAACTCGTGAACTTGGAATTATGTTCTTCAGAGCCATCTAGGCGCTCACAGCCCCACTCATGGGATATTATAACATAAATTTAAGCAAACACAATAGGACTGTATCGTATTCCACAAAACCATCCTTGTTTACATGTTACCATATACAACCAGAAAGAAAGAATGGATGATGAATAAATTGAAATTATATACTCAACATGAAATGTTATTTGACCCGTAACTTATTGCTTGTAAGCTTGAAGCAGATAAACTTGTCATCCATGGGCGAGCACCCGAGTCTCCCGTGGCCTTGAGATTATAAGCAAAAGATGGCCATCTTACATCCATCCCAATCCTACATGCTGTCACGACGCCCATTCTCACCATCTTCGTGCTCCTTTCGAGCACCAACAGGCTTGAAAAGGTCGAATAACTGTTCCCCACAAACACGTCCGCCCTTGAGCAAACTTCATAGTCAATTGCAGCCTGAATCAGATACGGATGCTTCTTGTAAATCTCTACCACACCCAGTTTCTTCTTCTCAACTGCCACCAAACCCTCCCTCCAACCATTCAAAAGCAAACCCTCTTCAACAAGTGCATCAGCTACAGCAAGGTAAACAACCGTTGGCGTTTTCAGACCGGGGATGTTTGCTACTCTACTCATGATCTCATCTTTACTACTACAAATCTCTGACACATTTGATCTCTGTTCTCGTTTCTTGCAGTGTATCATCCAGTCTTTTTCAATCCTCATATGGACCGCTACATATCCGTTCATCTTTGATTCAGTTCCCAGCTCTCTTATTTTAGCTACAACTTTATCAGCTTCTTTTGAGATTTCGTCTACCAAAACTAGGCACTCGAAAACCTTGGCGTAATCCTTGACGGGAAAATGATCATGCCATAGAAACGGGTTCTTTCCAGCTATCTGAATCGTCTCAAAGTCATCATGGTTCTTCCTCAATTCCATGAGTTGATCAAGATCTCGCTCTGCCGTCCATCTTCTTCCACTACCCTTTTGAACCACTAGGATGTTGCTACGGTTCCGGAGATCTGAGTATCGACCCAACTGGACAAACCTTTACAAAGGGAATTAAATTTCTCAAGTGAAACACCTTCTCAAGTGAAATGGGCTGCAGTTGGTCGATTTCTTTGTAAAACAAAGTTGCACTTAAGCTAGGCATGAGAAGGGTTCGGTTGAGCAGTCTTGCGGTTAAGCAGGCTCTGGCGAAAGCAATCTTTTGGTTGTTTAGTCCCCATACGATCTGGGGAACCTCTAAATACTTCATTCTGGATATGCCAGACTTCAGTTCTACCTGCAGATGGACTTTGTGCGGGGATTCGGGGACAACAAGGGTGCGTATGATCAAACCCGTTACAATCAAGAACAAGGTTTTTGAGACTAAAGAACTCCTAAACAATTTACAATGCGATAAGTCCATTTCAAATTCGATATAACAGTCTCATCATAGTTTATGCTGAAACAGGGACATGTAACAAAAACTAACTGCAAAGGAGAAAATCTCTCACCTTTATGCAGAGTCTTGAACGGAATTCAATCAATTTGAACAGAAATCAAGCAATTCATGCTCTCTCTCTCTCTCTCTCTCTCTCTCTCTCTGTTCACAGGAAAGCTTAGTAAGCCCTACACAGGAATTTGTTGTGGGATTTGGATGAAAATAATCAGCCTCTTAATTTCTCTGACCCGTGAACCAAATAAAGAAACCTGATTCAGTTGCATGCAATCAGCCTCTTTCTCTGAGACACACACAGAGACAGGGAGTGAAATTATGGAAAAGGGGAAGTGCAAAACACAGAGAGCTTGATGGCATGAAGGGAAACAACAAAGTCTTACGGCGTTCGTCTTCAATTTCAATTTCAATCTTGAATTTTGTCGTGGTAAAGAGAAGAAAAAGATGATCATAATAAATTATTTCCCTTCATTTCAAAGCAAAGGAAACAATCGAAACCTAAAGCTCGTGACATGTGTTATCAAAAACTAGAAAGAAAAGGAAAGAAGAAAGGTACAACGGTCCTTATAGTTATGGTTAAAGTGAAAAATAATTAATATCAAAAAGGGAGAATAGGTTGTAAATATGAACTTAGAGAAGGTTGGTGATAAAGAAATCACTCAATGATTAACAAACAAATACCACAATGGAAAGAAGAAAAGATGGAAGGAGGAAGGAATTGGATGATTAAAATAATTAAAGGAAAGGCGATGATATTGATGATGGAGGTGTAAATACACATGGGAGGATGGCTTGCAAGCACAACATTTAATAAAGATTCAAAGAATTATTGTCTTCTCTTCTCCCATTATGTTGCCATTACCTATAATATAATCTTTTTAATAGAGTTAACTAGATGGTTCGCCCTCTGGTATGTCTACATTAACGTGGACAGATTCGTCGGACAGATTCGTCGGACAGATTCGTCGGACAGATTCGTCGGACAGATTCGTCGGACAGATTCGTCGGACAGATTCGTCGGACAGATTCGTCGGACAGATTCGTCGGACAGATTCGTCGGACAGATTCGTTGAACCCGGAGCGTCATAGAATATTTTCGTTTGTGTGTATTTGAATTGTTTTTCATTTGAACTGGCTGACACTGGTGGTGGAACCGAAATTTCAAACTTATTTATTTCTATTTCTTTTAATTATATTTTTCATTAATTTAGTTATTTGTGATACATATATCTATATATTCTAATAAAAAAAGTTTTCTAAATCCACCTTTCATTCTTTTGACCTATCACTTTGCCATTTGTCATTTTTATAAACATCATCATCATCTTTTTTTCATCCAAAAGAGTATTGTAGTAATTTAAACATTAAAATTAATTTTTCTCTCTTATTAAAAATTAATTTTATTAATTGCACTATTTCTCTTTCTCATCTTGATTTTTTAAAATAAATGTATTTTTATAAAACTAGATTTTATTAAGAAAAATGTAAATCACATTATTAACTAAAATAGAACTAATAATAATTTTTTTATATAATATAAAATTTTCAAAAAACACTAAACCTTTTTGAAACAAAATATTTTAAATCTATCCTTTTTTAAAAAAATTATAAAAATGTGAACTTTTCTAAAAATAATCTTATTAAAACAGCTAGAATAATTACAAACCAGAGTTTTTAATAAATTATTTTTTATGAAAATAAATTCTTTTATAAAAGAATCTTAATACGAATATTTAAAAATAAAACTATTTAAATAATATAGTTAAAAAAATTATATAATTATTTTATTTTCTCGAACTATTACATATATAAAATTAATATCTTATATTAAAATATCTATCTTTATATATATCTATCTATTTGTTTATCAATCTATCTATAATAAGAAAAAAATATAAGATAATACATGACGCAATCGTATAACTCATCTTACTAACTTACTCATTCTCTTTATTACTAAAATTAATATTGAATGCTAATAATATTACTAATATCATTTTAAATTAAAAGATATATAATTTAATAAATTGAAAATCTATTTATTTTAAATTTAAAACACACTTTTTAAAAACAAAAAAACAAAACATAAAAAAAACCATTTTACTTAAAGCGAAATGTTAAAAACCACAATTTTTTTATAAAACAAAAGTTTAAGAAAAATATATTATTGTTTATTTACTTAAAGTAGGTATTTATAAATACTTATAATCATATTTTTTAATTCAAGCATAGTTTATAATTCATAATTTTTTCTAATTATTTAATAATCTATTTATTCAATCCGTGTAATACACAAGGACTAACCTAGTTAGATATACAAATGTCTGTATTGAATTAAAGCGTAAATCCACCTTAAAACATATAATATTTATAGTATTTATATAAAAAAACGGTTGTTAACTCACATTTATCGGGATAACCAATTAACTCTAATACAACAAAAAGTTACACTTTAATAATAGAATCTAACTAACTATTACACCACATTACCCCACAATGTACAACTTCCCCCCATTTTCAAAATTTTCCTTCATTTTTAAAAAAATTCACCCGTTTTTAAAATAATCTCAATTTTTTTATGAGATGTTATATATATATATATATATATATATATATTATATATATATATATATATATATATATATATATATATATATATATATATACATACATACTAGCAAGTATACCCGCGTGTTGCTGCGGACTTGTCACATGTAGCCTGAATCTAATTCAATACTAACCTCCAATAGTGAGAGAGCCCTTTTCTCCTTGGTATTGTGGTTTTAATTAACTTCATAGCCTTGCTGAATGATAGATTGAATTAAAATAACATAACTGTATCTATAAAGGAGAAAGAAAAAAATACTTATATTATTTAAAGGAATCAAATGTTTCATTGCACTTTTTAAACAATGTCCATCTTTTGCTCTTACAGGATGGTTTAAACACAATGTCGCATTTATAAGAATGATAAAGAAAACATACGAATAAACATTATTTTTTTAGTTTCTTCTATGTAGCTTGGAGCTCATCATTACTTAATGCTATGTAAGAATTAAAATTTTATTTAAATTACCCATGTCATGCAAGTCTTCCTCCTTATTTAATCATCTATTGATCCACTAATATGGACACTCATACCATGGTAAATGGCTTTTGAGCTATCTCTAATGATATTAGGAAGCTAAACATATCAAATAAGCACAAGATAATATGGTATAAACGTGATGTATACCTACCGTTAACACATGAAAATTAGTACAATAAACAAACCTATAAAACATACATCCACTTGAGCAAGAAACATATGGTTTTCATGCATAGATATCAACCTCAAAGAAATAAAAAATATATAAATAATCTAAACATACACCAACATAAATAAAATAATAATTATAGAAAGCCTAAAACAAAAATCCCTATTTAAGATGTTTTAAATTCAATTAGAACTCTATGAATTCTATGACATGAGATTAAAAAAACCTTAGCACATCAGAATTGAGTAAAGCTATAATGTTCAAACTATTAAAGAACTTATAATCCTAATTTGAACACTATTTGTAAAAGCTATTCATTGCGTTTAAAAGCTTAAATTAATTACCTTTAATTAGCTCATCCATTGCGTTTTTGAAAGCTATTGGAACTTTCACAAAACTACCATATGAAAATTAACAGATTATTAACATATCATAATCATAATAATGGAGATTGCATCATATTCAACATGCATAAGAGAGGTGATACCTGAAATTAGAGCCACAAATCATTTATTTTATATAATCTACGAAATAAACTTAATCAAAAGTTAACAAAATAGAAAACACAGGTTTGCTCACTTTACTGAACACTATTGGTGGAAGACAGCAAGGCAAATCCCATGCAGAATTGTTTGCCTAACATACATCATAGTTTCATAAATAAGTTATTGAAGAACATCAGATTGCATGATTTTTTTTAGGAAACCTTAAGAATTAATTAAAGAACAAAAATCTCTCATATTGAGGAACATCATTCCAACTCTCTGTTTTCTAGCACTACATAAGACAATTTCTTTTACCCAGTTGACGTGATTAAGATACAATACAAATAAATCATAAATCAGAATAGGAGTTATATCAATGGAAACAATTAAAGTGCCCACCTACTGTTTTAATTTGGACTGCATTTATACGTAACCATAAGTTTATATCCAACCATAAGTTTATATTCAAACATAACTAAAGATGATTAATTTGAAAATGTAAATACTAATTTCACACCAAAAAGCTAGCCTAAACACAAAGGACATTAACATATATGAATTACACAATTAAAGAATCAAAAGTGTAAATGCTATTTTTTTCACCACCTTGTCATTAGAAATTCTATTACACATCTATTTCAGTAAAAGCTTTGTGTTTGAGACTATTCCAACAAATTTATAAGCAAATATCCATGAGATGGTTCCTACTCACTTGTTAAATTACTCAAATAACATGAAGTTCAAAATTTATAAATTGTTGTTTGAAACACTATGTGTAGAATACATTGCATTCGGTTTCCAGACACATGCAGACCTGTAAACGCAGCTTATATTTAGGTCAAAAGGATTATCCACCACATCAACTTCAGTCCAAAAATATATATTACATGTTAACTTTTCAAGAAAATAAAAAATCAATTTTAGATCTCAAATAGTTCATACTATGAGTTGATATCGGGTATGTTTGTTTGTTAGTAGATGTGATTGTAGTTCTTTTGAGGAATAAAGATGCTTTGAACACCTGTAAACCTAAAACAAGTAAAAGATTAATTACAGAGAAATTAAAAAATATATACATCTTAAACTCATCGTCAATCACCAAAGAACACTTTAGAAGCCCCAAAATAAGAAAAAAAGGTTTGGAAAACCAAAGATCAAGTTTTTTTGTTTGAAAATAAGATAAACAACAATATTACAACAATACAAACAAAAGTCACTGTAGAATCATCATCTCTAACACAACAAACAATGAAAATAAACCCTAATTTTGGGAACATTTGATAGAACACATCGAATTAAGAAGAAACAAAAAACGAGAAACTAAAATTCATGAAGTTATACCCAAATCTATGTTAGCTGATCCAAAATTTTGATCGATTAGTAAAGAATAGTCAGTTCCGATTTATTATATGTAGATTATGCTCTCTAGCTAGGTAGACTTTACCATAACTTAGCGAAGGACATTCGCCGATCGTAGTGTAGCATACCTAAGTGACGTTGTCGGTGTGAATGCTAAAACTAATTTTATGGGAGCAGGGTTTATAGGTAGAGGATAGTGAAACGTAAATGAGATTGACAATCCACCCTTGAAGATGAAGGGCCGAAACCGGCGATTCAATTAAAGGTCATGGGATTCATATCGACTATTGGGTTAATGGTGATGAATGCGAAACCGATACGAATTTGATGATGATGATGATGGATGCGAGTGATTAATCACTTAATCATGATGAATGCAAGTGGAAAACTAATAAACGTTCGATGCCTTCATGGTGGAGCTGGTGTTGATGAATGGTGATGGTAACTGTAGATACATGTGTATCTAGTTTATGTGCTTAATGTATATGTCTTTCATGTCTTACATAATTGTAATGAATGGGGTCAATGAAATATAATATGTGGTTGATGTTTATAACGTTAAATATTTCATATTATTATTGTGTTAAAATATAATGAACTTACTATATAGGTTGAGGTAGTTGTACACAATTCAAAGTCAATAATGATTGAGTAATGTGTTCAACCTAGAGGGATGAGTATTCATGCTAATGGCCCATGCTCATGGACCATACACATGAATACATCATACTTATGGACCAGTGTTCAGTCGCACGATTGAGACATAAGATTGACTCAGTCGCACGACTAAACCTTCAGTTGTGCGTATGGATCAATCGCGTGAGTCAGTCGCACGACTGAACCTTCACTTGTGCGTATGGATCAATCGCGTGAGTCACTCGCATCACTAAACCATGCTAATGGTTCAGTCGTACGATTGAAAACCCCTAACCTATAAATACCACTTAATTCATGGAAAAACATAACAATTCGAAACAATTGAGAGAATACTTCATAATACACGAACCCTAGCCGTCTAGAACATTCAAGGAAGCCTGTCCAACTTCATAGATCATTCTTGATCGATCTCTATTCGTTCATAATATTTAGTTTCAATCTTATATCAATCGGGTATTTGTTCTCATGGATTGGATCGCCAATCAAATACGATTCCACACTATTTGATTCAGTATAAACGCAGAATCTGTTAGTATTCTGTACGTACACGGTCCTGACAAGTGGCTTCAGAGCTTGCCTCTGATTTTGCGTTTGATTCAATTAGAATTGTGTCAAGATTCACGTTTTAACTCAAAAGAGTCATCTTTTTGAGTCCAATGGTGTTTTACGATGTTTCCAGGCACTAAAGTTGAAGTTTTTCGTCAAACGGCAGATTAGGGTTTCCGGGTAAATCGTAATTCGTGTCTAAGTGTCAAAAATTCAATTTTTCCAAACACAGCAGCCTTCAGTCGCACGAATAGCTCATTCGTACGATTGAACTCATTCGCACACTCCATTCGCACGAATGAACTCAGTCGTATCCTTCATTCGCACGACTGAACACCTTCAGTCGTTTGAGTCCATTCACCTTGTTCATACGCACGACTGAATCCAATTGCACGACTGAATTCATTCGCACTCTTCAATCGCACGAGTGATCCATACGCATTGTCCATTCGCACGATTGAAGTTATCCTGTTCTAAAAGTACAAAGTTCATACAAATGGAAGATTAGTTTTTAATTTTTATTGCCGGGGAGGACTCACGTATCTAGAGCCTTTTGCTTCTGGAGAATGAGATAGGAAATCACAATAAACCGCTGAAGCTTATAACGTTGGATGACTATCCACAATGGAAACAGCGGTTCGAGATTTACCTAAATAGAGTGGATCCAAATCTCTGGACTTCTATAGAGACTGGTTACACGGTACCAGTAAGAGTAAATAGAGTAAAGTGATGCTAGGTGGAATGAGCGAGGCTCAGAAGATACTCTTCAATGTTGAGAAGAATGTCTATGCTCTGCTGACTCAGTCAATCCCGAAAGACATCTTTCACCAATTTTCTGAGAACAAGCAGGCCAAAAAGCTATGGGAGGCAATAGAGAAGAGGTATGATGGAAATGCAACGTTAAAGGCATTAAAGGCTAAAGCTCTCAAGAAAGAGTTTGATAACTTCTCCTCAATTGGGAATGAGAGCTTGGATGACATCATCAACAAGTTGTACCATCTGATGTGTGAGCTACACACTCATGGTGTAACGACGTCTATGGAAGATAAAGTTTCAAACTTTGTAGATGGTTTGCCTGAGAAATAGAATTCATTTGTGTCCAACCTGAGACAGAATGATATACTTGCCACGTTGGACATAAATGACTTCATCTTGAAGTTAAGGGAGGAGGAACTGAGGATGAAATACAAATTGAAGAAAGAATCTTATGTTCAAAATCCTTCACTCTACAACTTGGTTCCCAATCCAACTGGTTCAGGAGCACCACTTCAAACAACTTTTGTGTTCAGTTCCACGGCTCCTTCTCAATCCACTTCTTTAGGACCAGAAACGACTGGGTCATCGTCTACCCAATATATATTGCCTGAAGCCAATACAACAAAGTTGAAGACCGAGAATCTCGGTAATATCACAGTGGAGGTTGCAAAAGAGAACATGGATCTTCTAGCATTGTCCTTCAATCTTATGATGGTTTAGTTGCTGGGAAGATCGAAAATTGTCATCTTGCTGATGAAGACTATGAGCAGGTTGACGAGAATGAGCTGGAGAGGATGGATATCATGTGGGCTCTAGCAAGTGCAGTTAGACGAGCTAAAAAGTTCATTAAGAAGACGGGTCAGAATCTTGTACCCACAAAAGATATGACCTTTGGTTTCGACAAAACCAAGGTCACCTACTTCAATTGTAGTGAAAAAGGGCATTTTAAACGTGAATGTGTGAAGCCCAAGAAAACTGGAAATGGTAACCCATTCCCTACTTTCAACCGTTAAGACAAAGACATGGTTGGAACCAGTTCTGCAAATAAAGAGACTAAAGCACTAACTGCCCAAGGTGATGAAGGACAAGTCTCGTCCTTCTGATTTGTCTCTCCTGGAGAATCAAACATTGCTTGTGTAGAAGCATTGGATGATGGGTCTGCCAGTGAAGGTGAGAGTATAGCCAAGCAAGCGATGTCAGATACCGAAGAAGCTGCGAGTGTGGTAAATCACCTGGTTGAAGAAGAGCTTAGGACAACAAGTTCAGAATCAGCAGCCACCAAAGGATCCAATTCTTCTTTGATGGCTGATTCAACCGATTCATCATAGGTAAGTTCTCTAGACCAGTTATTTGATAGACATGCTTGTCATGAATGTGATAAATTTAGAAAAAGCATTGACTTGAAATTTTCTAGGTTATTAGAACACAATGATAACTTAGTAAATGATTTACAACTCTGTATTGAAGCTAATCGTATATTAAAAAAAATAAGTGCAGTTTTAAAGAAAAGATAGAGCTTTTGGGTAAACAACTAAGGGAAACCAAGGTTGTTGCCTTAAATCAATCTAATGATATAAAGTTTTATTTAAACTCATTAGAAGAAACCAAAAAGGAAAAAAGCAGTTTTGGAAGTCAAGGTTAATTCATTAAAACAAAAACTGCATAGTTGGGCTAGTTCTTCTCACATAGTATAGAACTTAGTGAAAGAACGAAACAATAGGGAAGGTTTGGGATACAAAGTAGTTCCACCATCACATGAGCTACTTTTAAATACAAAATGTAGACCAGTTAATAACAATCAAATTAAGGATGATGTGGTGTCTACTCCTCTAGTTAGTGATCCTGATTCCACGGGTAAACCAGTGAAATCTGTCACTAAACAGAAGAAGGCTACTTTGAAATCAAAAGGCAAGATGCCTATTGAGAACTTAGATGATGCATTTAAAAGGGTTAATGTAAGGTCAGGTTCACCAAAGTCCATTTCAGAACCCAAACTGACTAAACGAGTTAACCACACACGTGTTAGTCATCAAAGTCCAACCAAAGGGCACGTTAAAGATGTTCAAAATGTAAAAAACAATTAATTTTTTTAATAGAAATGATACATCTAAAAGAGTAGTGACAAAACCAAACCAAACACACCTCACACCTTCACTAAACTCAACATCATATAAAAGTTTTCCTCTGTCCGTAGAAGCAAGATCTTGCTATAGTTGTGGGAAACGGGGACATATTTCTACAAATTTTCCTTACTATCAGACACCCAGAAAGAAAATTGAACTTTATGACACATAACCAAGTTCTTCTAAATTAAGATCTAACACTCCACCTAAGAGTGTTAGTGTACCAAAAGTTCAAGCAATAAGTCAGTCATCTGTTTACCACAAACATGCCTTACACAAAACTAGCTTATGGAAAGAAAAATCAAGTATAGGGTCTGATAGGGAGAATCATAAGAAGAAAGATATGCCCTCAACCTCTAAAGGACAATGGGTTGAGTTTATGATGTGTGATTCCTTTGGGTCACCCAAGCCAGTTAAGGCTTGGGTCCCAAATATGAATTAACAAGTTTCTTTGACTGTGCAGGGTGTCCGCTATAACACTATCACTAATACCTGGATTATTGATAATGGGGAGTCCAGGCACATGACAGGGAATTCGTCCCTCCTTTTCAACATCAAACAAATCAAAAGGGGACATGTTTTATTTGCTGGGAACAAAGGAGGATACATCACAGCACAAGGCGAAGTGGGAAATGAGAAAGTCAGTTGACAAGGTCAATTACGTTCAACAACTACAGAACAACTTGCTTTCTATTTCCCAGATATGTGATAAAGGATTCAAAGTTTTTTTTGACAACAAGAAGTGCTACGTGTTAAAGAAGGACTATATGATTAAGGAGGATAAGGTTCTCATGTTAGCTTCAAGATATAATGACTGTATGTCTTGGATCTATCAAAAGCATCCACAACTGATCACACAGTTCAATGCTTCTTGTCAAAGGCAACTGAGAGAGACTCGGTCTCATGGCATAGGAGAATGGGACACATCAATCCTAGAAAGATGAGTCACTTGATTTAGAATGATCTAGTGAATGGTGTAAATGTTAAGAACATCCAGCTTCCAGACTTCTACATAGCTTGCAAGAAAGGGAAACATACCAAGAAGGCTCATAAGGCAAAGAAAGTTGACTCTATTGATATGCCTCTTGAGCTTCTGCGCATGGATCTGTTTGGCCATGTTAGCATAAAGAGCATTGCAGGAGATCTGTATTGCTTTGTAGTCACAGATGATTACTCTAGATTCTCTTGGGTGATGTTTCTGAAAGCCAAATCAGAAACTTTTGAATCATTCAAACATCAAGTAACTACATTGGAATCACTCTACAAGCTAAAAGTTAGGTAGATTCGATCTAACAATGGAACTGATTCAAGAATTAGTGGATAGAGGCATACTGTAGAGAAAGAGGAATTGTTCATCAATTCACCTCTGCTTACACTCACAGATGAATGGTGTAGCTGAAAGAAAGAATCGAAGTTTAAGCAAGACCGCCAGAATACTGCTTGCTGACTTAAAACTACCTATTCAATTCTGGAATGAGGCAGTGGCAAATGCATGTTACACGCTCAATCGAGTCTTACTGGTCAAGCGACATGGAAAAACGTCTTATGCACTACTCCAGCGAAGTAAGCCTAATTTAGAGTATTTAGAACTGTTTGGCGCACCTTGTACATTGTTGAAGAACACTCAGAATGGGAAGTTCAACGAGAAGGCAGAAGAAGGGATATTTCTCGGATACAACATACCAGACAAGAGAGTTTACAAAACTCAATGGGTCAGGTAGAAGTATGGTGCAACATTGACGTTCAAAGATACACCACCCCCTAACTAGGAAATGACCCTTATTCTTCTTGACTATGATGGTTTCCTTAAATCCTTCAATCTGTAGCATTCTCATAATGATGACGAGCTTTCGGCTAGGATGGTGTACGATGCCCTTACACTCCTCCACCAAACTTGACATCAACAGGTCCAATAGATGATTCCTCTAACTCTTCAGGGGGAAACCTTGAAGTGAGTGAGTCTTCATCTGATGATGAGGCAGTTGAAACTGCTAATGACAACCAGGAGGAATAGGTTCCTACCAATGAAAGTACACAAGCATTAAATCCTAATGCCTCTGACACTTCGGAACCTCATACTCCAACAGCTACAGATCCTGAACCTGAGTTTAACAATCTGGATCATGAGGTGGCTGTCCAACAACTCCCGGATCACAGATAAACGTTTATCATCCCCTAGACAATGGCATTAGGGATGTTCGATCGGGAGTACAAACCAGAAATCAGCTGTACTCAGCTGATATGCCTCGGTAATAGAAAAGGACACCTTCATGATGGAGCATATCGATGTTTTGTGTCTCAATTTGAGCCAAAATACGTTAGTGAAGCATTAATGATGAGGCATGGGTCAGTGCCATGCAAGAAGAACTCCTACAGTTCAAGAAGTTAGGAGTGTGGACCCTTATGGACAAACCAAAAGGTGCTAAGGTGATTGGCACTATATGGGTACTGAAATGCAAAAAAGATGACCAAGGGGTAATAATCAGGAATAAGGCCCGACTTGTAGTTCAAGAATTTTGACAAGTCGAAGGAATAGATTACAATGAAGTGTTTGCACCAGTGGCAAGGATGGAAGCAATACGTATATTTCTAGCTTATGCATCCTACATGAAGATCAAAGTCTATCAACTAGATGTCAAGAGTTCATTCCTTCATGGTGAAATCTGTGAGACAGTTTATGTCAGTCAACCCGAAGGATTTAAGGATCTTATCATCGAGACAGAGTTACAAGGTGGATAAGGCTTTCTATGGGCTCCATCAAGCCCTTAGAGCATGGTATAGAAACTCTCCACTCATCTAGTGAAACACGGTTTTCATAGGGGAGTTATTGAGTGTACACTGTTCATCAAAGAAAAAGATGGTGACTTACTGCTGGTACAGATTTATGTTGATAACCTAATCTTCGGTTCCAAAAACATAGCGTAATGTAATGAATTTGAATATGTAATGAAAGCAAAATTTGAGATGAGTGCCATGAGGGAGATGAAGTATTCTCGGGTTACAGGTGGATCAGACTAGACTTGTTCATAAAAACGGTTTAGGAACCAGATTGGCCAAAAAAACCCGGAACCGGTTTGAGGCCCAAACGGTTTGAAACTGACTCGAACCACCGGTTTACCTTTCTTAGATTAAAACCAGTTCCAAACCGGTTTACAAACTGGTTTTTAACCCGGTTTTCAAACGGTTTTAAACCCGGTTTTTAAACCGGTTACCGTTGGGTAATGGCTATATAGCCGTTTGTACCATTTTTTGACCGTTTTTTGGATGTTTTTTAACCATTATACCCCACTAGGTTAGTATATATATGTATTTGATGTTTTGGTTGAATCACAACAACTTATAACACTCTCTACTCTCAAAAATCTCAAAAACGCTCTCACAAATACTTTGTCTTAAAAGCTCTTAAAAAATCTCTCAAATGGATTCATCAAGTGCCCAATGATCCGTGGTTGTGAAGCATCTTTAAGCAGCATGGTGGTATTAATCCTTCCTACGAATAGGAACCCCGAAGTATGGTGCAATTACGATTTATGTCAAATGGCTAGCGGTCCAAACAAGGCTCGTTGCAAGTTTTGTCATAAGGTTTTCAAAAAAGATGCAAACACAACGTTGAAAAAGACATATTTCAAATAAATATTGTAAAGCGTTAAAAGGTAATCCTTCTCAAGGTCAAACTTCAATGACAAACAAAGGAAATATTTGGGCTTATAACGTTGATGCAGTTAGGGAGCAAATGACGCAATTTGTAATTCAAGAAGGTTTGCCATTCAAACATTTCGACAATAACATTTGATTCAACTCATTCAACGAACTCTCCAACCACGTTACACCAATGTAAGTCATGCTACTCTTCGAAGAGATTGTTTAAAAATATGGAAAAAAGCTAAAAATGAATTAATATCTTGTTTTGAAAATTTACAAACCGCTGTTAACTTAACTAGTGATGTTTGGTCGACACCTCACGGTTCACCAGACTCGTACATTTGTGTCACCACCCATTGAGTAAAACCCAATTCGTGACAAATGATGAAACGTACGATTGCGTTTGAATTGTTTGATTATCCTCACACCGGCCAAAACTTTTTTTATTATTGATAAAGTTATTCAAATGTATAAATTAGAAAACAAAATATTTCTATATCTTTTGATAACGTGTCAAATAACACTTTTGCGATAGATCATTTGAAATTAAAATATAAACCAATGTGTGAGTGTGTGTTTTCATAGTCAATGTGTTGCGCACATCATAAAATTAGCCGTTCAAGACGGTTTAAAAACGATTTAAAACAGTTAAAGATTGTTTTAAAAGAATGTTACGTGATATTTTTAGTAATAACCAAAGATATACTAAATATTGCAAGGTTGTAAAGATGCAAATACCAAATGTTTAGGCCCGAATTGGGACGTACCAACATGATAAAATTCCACTTGTAACATGTTTGAAAATGCTATCGAACAAAAAGAAAGTTTAATAGCCTTTCACAATAGTTTGGTAAGTCGAGGAAAGGCAAATTTTTACCATCCATCGGGTTGGGCCATTATCGAAGAAGTAGCAAAAATGCTTCAAATTTTTAAAAACGCAACTACATGTCTTTCTGGAGTTTATTACCCAACGAGTTCGTTAGTACTTCACCAAATTTATTTAACGACTTCAAAATTAAATGAAATGTCGTGTAGGGGTAGACCTTATTCCGATATGATACCCCCAATGAAAGAAAAACTTATAAAGTATTTTAAAGAAATGTCTCCCGTTATTACATGTGCCGCTGCTTTAAATCCTTGTTTAATTTTTATCGGGGGTTGAAACTTTACTTGATAAAATTACTTTTAATTTGGATTTAGAAGTTGGTAACCCAATGTATAGTAAAACTTTAAAAGCTACTTTAACAAACAATTAGAACAAATGTATGATGTTTATTTATTAAAATACGGGGAAACATCACAAATCCATGACGCTTTAAGGCATGCGGCAAATGCCGAATTTTCGAATGATCGATGTCTGTTTTATATAATACTTTAAGGGATGAATGTAATAAACGTCAATATGGTAACACTCCGAGTAGTGAACTCGGAAGGTATGGTCTTACAAACTTTTTATCGACCATGACTCCACAAGATTTCAAAATTTTTGACTTCTTGGCTTGGTGGAAAGGTAAGGAAGATTAATTTCCATCCTATCCACCATGGCCGAGATTACTAACCGTCCAAGCTTTTACGGTAGCTTCGGAATCTGCTTTTTCTGTTAGTGGCAGGGTTTATCAATAAGACGAACTCAACTCACTCCATGAGCGGTTGAAGTGTAAATTGCATGAAAGATTATTTGGATGCCACGGAAAGTGTACAAGACAAACGTTTACTTGAAGGAGAACTGCAATACGAAGCAGAATTATACTAGGAAGAGGTAGAGAGCGGATTGACACCAGGAATGACTGATGATGAAGCGGCATATGCTGACTACTTTCGTAACAGTTCCGGTTCTGGTGGCGAGGCTTAAATGTACAAGTATAATACGAACGAAGAAAAGACTATGTTAAATGTTTAGTTTTAAATATTTTTATTTACCCTTGTATGTTATTTAAATTTTATAAATGTTTTATATATTGTTTAAATGTTTAAATTATTTAAAGTTTAAATATTTATAAATGTTATAAATTGTTTAAATGTTAAAATTGTTTATAAATTGTTTAAATGCTTAAATTTTTCTTAAATGTTTATAAATAGTATATATATGTTTATAAATGTTTTAAATTGTTAAATGTTTAAATGTTTAAATGTTTATAAATGTTATAAATTGTTTTATGTTTTAGTAAAAAGCTTAAAAGAATAAAACAAAAATCCAAATTTTCAAAAAAAAAAAAAACAAACGGTTTCCAAACCGACCCAACCGGTTTGATAGAGTTGGGTTTTATGTGTTTGGAACCCGAACGGTTTGGGCCCCCAACCCGGTTTGGGCCCCCAACCCAGTTTGTATACATCTAGATCAGACACCAAAGAGAACATTCCTATATCAGACCAAGTATGTAGGCGATATCCTCAGTTGGTTCGATATGGAGAATGCTTCTACAGCTGGATATCCACTTGCTACAAACCATGATGTGGTACCCGACGAAAATGGTGATCTGGTTGATGCCACCATGTACAGAGGAATGACCGGATCTCTCATGTACCTCACTGCCTCACGACCTGATATCATGTACGTGACGTGTCTTTGTTCCAGATATCAGGCGAAACCAAAAGTAAACCATCTCATAGGAGTCAAAAGGATTTTTTGTTATCTGAAGGGTACTCCAACACTCGGGTTGTGGTATCCTCATGATTATAACATTGAGCTTACAGCGTATAGTGACTCGGATTATGGCGATTGCAAATGAATTACAAGTCAACATCAGCAGGATGTCAGTTCTTTGGTAGATGGTTAGTCACCTGTCAGTGTAAGAAGCAGACTTCCTTTGCGCTGTCAACATGTGAAGCTAAATACATCGTTGTTGCTAGTTGTTGTTCACAAATAATTTGTATTCAACAACAAATACGCGACTATGGTTAGCAATTTTTTAACACTCATATTTTTGTTGATAATTCTGCTGCTATTACCGTAACAAAAAATCCGGTCCAACATCCTAAAACTAAAAACATGGTATTAAATATCACTTTATACGTGACTGTTTTGAAAAGCACTTAATCGATGTTGTTAAAATAAATACGGATTTTCAACGCGCCGACCTCTACACAAAAGCATTTGATAACCCGAGGTTTTTATATCTGTCAGAGGTCAATGGCGTAAAAAAGAAAAGTGATGTGATTCTAGAAGACGAGAGTTTGTAGTCTGACTAGTGTAGTTAATTTTCCTTTATTTGATTTGATTTGATTTATTTCCTATCTCTTAAAAACTCAAAAAACACAAAAAGATTTTCGGTTTTAGAATTTTAGGGAGAGAATGTGTAATTTAGTATTAAATTCGTGCAATATTTAATTACTTAAAGAAAACAAGGGAGGAGACAACTTAGCTAAAACAAAATGAATCAAATCTGTGATTCTGATTCAACGTTTATGGAAAATGATAGAACACATGAAACGAATCGGTTGGGACTGTAAAAGATTTTAAATGATAAAGATACAAAATTCAAAGTATAAGTCTGAGAAGTCTAAGCAGATAAAAGAAAAAATGATAGTAAAACTAGTCTGCTACTGAGTTAACATAGAGAAAGTAGACCTAGAGGTTGCTAGTTCATTATGTGATGTGTCAGTAGATTCAACATAATAGATGAGTAGACCTCATTGGTGGTTTAAAATTCAAACTAAGTTGTTCAACTTGCTGTGGGTTTCCTTCTTATCCCTGGTTAACACAATCAATGCAATTCCAATAAGGGGTGACGAGCAAAATAAACGCCATAAATGTGTGCGGATGACCATCAAATATGATCAAAGCACATGTAAAAAAAATACTAAAAGCAATCAAGCTGATAACATATGTTGTTGGTGTGTTATGTGCAAAAAGAAAAATAAATGTTTTAACAAGAAAATAGGTTATGTGCCTCTCTGCTGTACGGTGGCACTCACCTGAGGATAAGCATAACCTAAATATTCTAGAATTCATTGTTGTTTGCGCCTCTCTGCTGTGCGATGGCACTGACCTGAGGCTTGGCATCTCTTTGAAAGCTTTTAGAATAGTTTCTTCTTGAAATATACCCGTAGACCGCTCAAAAATCTCCCGAGGAATGTTGATTACCATATAAGCATGAGATCCACAAATGCTCGTTGAAATAATTAAACCTTAACTCATCACCAATGTGTGTCAAAAATTGTGTATGGATTTAAGAGGACAAGTATACTGACAATCATCGTGAGCTGCAGTTCTTGAAAGTCAAATCATTGTGTGCATCTTATAGTTCTAGTATGATTTCCTAAAACTACTATTGACTCTTGGTCAAAACAAGAATCTAGCATCAAAACGGTTTATTAAAATGTCCCAAATGATTCTGATATACCTGTATGATTCATAATGAATCACGCCAGAAATGATAAAATTGACTTGAAGTTGTGTTGTCCAGGAAGTAAAATCGGTTAGATGTACTCTAATAGGTTTAATTCCATCTCGAATAAAAATACAAAAATATGTCATGTTTTGTCTTAAATTTCAAAGTATTTTCAAAATTTTGTTTTCTAGTAATTTGTTACCTAGATGTCGGACTCTTCAACTAGTCGTAATCTATGCATCACTCACTCAAAAGGGGTCACGTCTAAGGTGACCAAAATGTTCAAAATTAAAATGAGTCACGCGTGAGGTGACAAATCCGGTTTTAAAATTAAAAGGATCACGTCTGAGGTGATCAAACTGTTTTAAATTAAAAGGTCATGTCTGAGATGATCATCGGCCATAATGTTCAATATCAAAAGGTAAAAGTTTTAAGTGTTTGAAAGTGTGTGAGGTCAAACTCATAAGTATGGACCAATCGTATGATTGGATCATAAGTATGGACCATCGCACAACTGGACCATAAGTATGAGCCAATCGCATGACTGGACCATAAGTATGAGCCAGTCGCACAACTGGACCATATGTATGAACAAGTCACACGACTGGACCATGAGTATGAGACATTCATGCGATTGGACCATAAGACTGAGCCAATCGTACGAATGGATGAAGAAGTATGAGTCACTAGCACGACTGAAGCATGAGTATGGGTCAGTCGCATGACTGAAGCATGAGTATGGGTCTAGTCGCATGACTGAAGCATGAGTATGGGTCCGGTCGCACGACTGTACATTAAGACAGTATAAAAAGAGGGGTGAGTCGGTCGCATTTCTCACCAACCTCAAATCGTTCAAAACCTGCTCATACATAGACACCCTACCAAAATTTTTTCTTGCCTTGATTTCTTGTCGATTGTGTTACTAACTGATCCATTGTTCATCTACAGGTATTATGGACTGAAATCAATCAAAATGATTGGTGTAATCAGACCCTAACTGACCTAATTGGTTAAAATCAAGAAATCAGTAAAACCACACAAACAGACCACTTAAATGAACAAAATAGTTGATTTAAAGGACATGAGGTGCTATTTAGAGTGTTTGCGAGTCAAATGAGACTAATCATGACATCTAACATCAAGTTTTGACCAAGATTCATAGTCGGAGTGCTGAACAGAGTCGGATGCGAATAGACACTCCGAATGAACTTCAGTCGCACGATTGAGCCAGACGTGCGATTCAATCGCACAAATGAATCATTCAGTAACTTAGTTGCACGACTGACTCAACCACATGGCTTAACACACGACTCAGTTCAGCCGCAAGCTCAATCGCACGACTGACTCAGTCGCAGGCTCAATCGCACGACTGAACTCAGTCGTATGGTTCAATCGCACAATTGAATCAGACTAACCTCAAAACAGTTTAATTTCCAACAGTTATCTACTATACAGAATCTAATGTTTATATGTCTTGTGTTATAGCAACATGGCTCATAGGTGGACTATCACCAAGCACAACATCTGTGCCCACTTGGATGCCACCACTCGGAATGCTACTGAGTTTGCTGAGATTATTGCTTTGCTTAGAAGATCGAGGATCTTCAAACTATTTCAACACCATGCACACCTTACACATCCATCCAGCAGCTTCTGGGAAAGTGCCAGGGTTGATCGGTCCATTGAGCCATATTGTATATGGAGCTCTATTTGGTCAAGAGATGGAGATTACTGAGGATGACTTGAGACGGGTCTTAGGTCTGGGTGAAGACAAAACCCACCCAACTAAGCTACATCCGCTGGCTTTCCGGGGATGCTTTTTGAGGATTAGGTATGCCGGTGACATAAATGTTGGTGTATCTAACAAGAGTAACATGTGCCCGCAATTCAAATACTTGGCACATGTGATCCTAGAGTGTATAGCCTCCAGGCGTGGAGGATTTGACGATCTCTCTGACCAATCTAGAATGCATATGTTGCACTGGTACTGAACTATCCGTTCAGTTTCTCCCACATGATCTTCTCCTATCTGATCGAGAACCTTGAGGCTAAGGCAAGGAAGGTTTCTATATGTATCCACGTTTCTTACAACTGATTATCAACGAAATGCTTCCTTCGCTGCCAAAGGAGAGAGATGATATAGTGATGCTTGAGGTGATAGATGATACCACCTTAGGCAGGATGAGAGTATACAGGGGGAAGCAGGTGAAGCCCCCTGTCAGGAGATTGTTTGGGCACCTAGCCCGAGAAGACTATGTGGTGCCCGCTAGGAGGAAGTGGCGTCATGATGATAGTGATTCAGATACAAAGCCCCTCATGACTGCCACATCCGATGACGATGACGACGATGATGACCAAGATAACGGTCAAGGTAGGGGAGATGCAGGTTCCAGTACTTCGCCATCTCCACCCAGTACTTCTACTGCTCCAGGTGGATTTGGGCAGGCTGTTATCCATCCTGATTTTTTGATTGAGGAAGAAGAGGAGACAGATGATGAGCCTTTGGTATGGATGGTTGGGAGCCGGTCATGGCCAAAGAGAGAAGGATCAGGGCGGTTGGTGGATGCCATGTTGAGTCTAGGGGTGACGCTATGATTTCACAGATCCTTCTTACACCCCTCACCAGTCTAGCAACCAAGGGGGAGAGCCTATGCCAAAGGGCTCAAGGAAGAAGATGATGGTCCAACCTTACAGGAGAAAGAGCAAGTGGCCAAGATTCACTTTGATTACTTCTTCTGATACTACTGCCACTGTCACACCCACCACTGGAGCCACCATCCCTACCACTACTCCAGCCACCACCACTACAGCACCACCACCACTACCACTTCTCCCATAGCCACTCTCACTCGATCAAAAAGAGAAAAGGCTGAGAATTAAAGTGGTTCTTCTTGTGCGTGTACAGTGGAAGCACAGGAAGGGATCCGAGTCAACGTGGGAGAATGAGGCAGAAATGAGACAACATTATCCATGTTTGTTCGAGGAATGACAGGTTTGGGGATGAAACCTATTTAGGGGGGGTGAACTTGTAACACCTGGTTATTTATTTATTTTGAACCCGACCAATGAAGAAAAAGAAATAAAGTCCTAAGTCGAGGGACCAAACTCGCCAACGAAAGAAAGTTGGGTGAGTGGGGGTATATAAAGGGAGAGGGAAGCCCTTACGCTCTCCCCACACTCACATTTTCAGCCAAAAGAAAGAGGAGAAGAGAGAAAGAAGAGAAAAAAAAAAGGGAGAAAAGTTGGTTCGGGTTGATTCGAGTGAGCTGAATCGTTAAGAAGCGAGTCAAATTGAAGCTCTTCCCATTATGGTCATTTGTGTGAGTTCTAGGCCCCTCCTTTAAATGTTTTTGAATGATTTGGGGCTGGAACACATCTGAAAATCGGGTTTTTGAGTGTGTATGTGTTTGACCCGTTTGTGTATGTGTGGGTATGTGTATGACTCGTTTGGGTCTTGCTTTTGAGGTTGTGTGTGTGCTTGAATGGTGTTGTGGTATGCATTCCTAAGGTTTAGGATGGTTGATTTGGGCGTAGAATGGGTATAGATGAGCTTGGAGGTTCAAAATGGCAGATTAGGTTCAGGATGAACTACATTCGGCACCACTAGGGCTAGGCGACCAAATGGAGGCCATACGGCCGAATGAGGTGCGATTGGGGGTTCATTTGCACGATTGAGAGTTCATTCGCACGATGAGGCTAGTCGCATGGGGAGTCATGCGACTGAGGGTCCACTCGCACAAGTGCTCATCCGTATTAGCTTCATCCGCATGAGATCTATTCGCACGATTGGATGTTCATTCGCATAAGTGTTCATTGGCATTGGTTCAATCGCACTATGTTCAGTCGCATGGAGGTCATGCGAATGAAGGTGTCCATATGCCCGAATAGGGCTGTTGCACCCGAGGAAAAGTGTAGTTTAACTTCTGACTTTTAGGAGAAAGTGCATATGTAAGTTTTGACGTAAAGGTTCCTGTAAGTACATGTAAAATGAATGTTGAGGCCTTAGAGAGCATGTTGGGCATGATGATGATGTTGCATGATTATGCACGTTATGTATGTATGATGTTGCCCTATTTGATGATATCATATGTGTATGTTGAGGTTCCTTATGATGTATGTTTATCTTCCGTGGCCTTACGATGAACGTTAATGAATGAAGTGAAAGTATTATGTAACGTAAAGTGAAAGATAAAGAAAAGAGGAACATGAAGTAAGAATGCATGCATTAATGAATGATGAAAGTAATGAAAGTCTTGCAAGCACTGTATGTCAGGACACGCCATTAAAAGGTGTTAGCCCAACGGTTTGCGGGTTCGCTACCCTGGGAGGATGCACATCGGGGTCTTTCTTTGTGATTGACCATATTTATGGAACCATTGTTGCTTGCCTTAGGTACTATGACCAGAGGTGATGGGCACCGTGAATGAAGGTCTATTATAGGCTTAGGTCCAGTACCATGAGCATGAAGGGCATAGCTCATGTCAATGGTATACCTGAACTTTACCTTAGGTACTGTGGCCTGAGGTGCAGTGCATCGTGAATGAAGATCTATCATAGGCTTGGCCCAGTATCATGAGCATAAAGGTTAAAGTTCATGGTGATGACGAAAGGAAAAGATGTAATGATGAACGAACGAATGAAAGTAAGAATGAATGATGAACGGAAGTTAACGAATGATGAAGATAATAAGATATTATCTATGTGTACGTATGTTGTATGATCGCATGAAAGTAAAGAACAGTTTTAATGAAAGAAAAATATGTTTTATTATAAAAATAGAACTCACTCAACAACGATGACTTTGATGTGTTTGTAGTTGGCAGGTAATGATTGCTGAAGATGACACGAGGTGGCTACTCAGCTCTTTTGGGATGTCATCCATTTATATAACACTTTTGTGATGTAATGCAACAATGTATTTTGTAAACGATTAACGATGTATTATTTTGAAAAAGCTACTATGTTGAAAAGAAATGTCATTTGTAAATGTTTCCGTTGTGATGCTTTATGAAATACAAATGTAGTTATATGTTTTATGTGCGATGAGGATCCAACTATAAGCGTCCTGGGAACGGGGCCTTACAAGTTGGTTTCAGAGCCAAAGTTTAAGTGAAATGGGTAAATTTGAAAAAAACCTTAACTTAAACTGAGAATGAGACAGAAAGGGAATGGGATGCCAATCTGAGTAGATGCGTGCCATCAGGTATTTTCGTAATGTTAACCGGTATTATGTGCGCATGGTATGTGGTTATGTGTTGTATGTAGATTTAAATACTGATGTAGTCAGGACAGGTAATGCTTGGGGTATGAAGAGTAAACTAAGTGGCTAATCACAACTGGCCACTATAATTAGGGACTTACTATACTTGACATGAACTGAGTTGTTCCCTTGAATGACCGTGTTGGTGTTTGAATCTATCAGTGTGCGTGTGATGGCTGGTGGTAGATCTTCAAAAGCCACTTGTGGTGGAGGTGGTGGTGGACGTGGTGCTGGACCACGGGCCACAAGAGGAAGACCCAGAGTTGAGAAGGTGGTTCATGAGGAACCCGAGACCCCTCATCTAGAGGGTGGCAACGAGAGCGCCAATCCAAGAGCCTTAGTAAAAGAGGCAGTGGTTGAAGAAGTCCATCGGCATGTAGACAATCTTACCGTCTGTAGTGACCAAAGTTATCAAGGCAGTATGGGAAGGGGAAAGAAAAGAGAGAAACATGTCCTTGGGAGGACGGGAGCAATCGGAGCCGGAAACGGTTCTCTCTAATGATGAAGAGGAGGAAGAAGAAGAGCCTGCGCCGGAGGCGGCACAAGGTTGTAACTACGAGGCGTTATAAGATGCAAGACCCCTACTTTCGATGGAAACGGCACTGCTGCTGCTGCTCATCGGTGGGTGAGGGAAATGAAGGTTGTTCTTGATATCAGTGAGTGCCGGGAGGACCCAGAAAGTGAAGTTTGCTACCCACTCTTTTGTGGACTCCACTTGTGGTGGTGGGACAACGTTGTCCAAGCTGAGGGTTGCAGGGCTATTAGGAGGATGAGATGGTCCGAGCTGAAGAAGTGGTAATTGAGGAGTTCTGTCCTCACGGGATATGGATAAGGTTGAGAGAGAGTTCCTGCAGTTGGAGGCGGGAGCGATGACACACCACAGTACACCACCAAATTCAACGAGATGGCACGTCTAGTGCCAGATCAGGTGACACCTCTGTCTCGAAAGATCAAGAGGTGTATTCAGGGTTTGCCAGCGGATATTCACAGACATATGATCGCTGCCAGACCGAGCACATTTAGGTCGGCGGTGACTTGGCAGGGAGATTATATGATGAAAGGGCTGTGGTGGTGGTGGCTAAAGGTGGCAGGAAGGGTGGAGGTGATCAAAAATGGCAGGGGAAGAGGTTTGGTCGAGGTGATGCCTCGACGGGTAAGAAGAAGGCACGAGTGGACGACTGTCGTGCGATCACATCGGGGGCAGGTATGAAGAAGTGTAGTAGGTGTGGGAGAGAGCATAGTGGGGAATGTAGGTTCGGGTCGAACTTGTGCTTCAAATATGGGAAGGCGAGGCATATGGCGAAGGACTGTCGTGTCGTCCGGTGCTTTAACTGTGCTGAAGAGGGTCACACGAGTAGGGATTGTAAGAAGCCAAGGGCCGAGGGTTCCGGGGCAAAGAAGACGGGAGGTGAAGGACCGAGGGCGAGCGTCAGGGCTTTCACTATGACATAGGAGGAAGCCAGGACGGACCCTAATGTTGTGTCGGTACGTTTCTAGCGAACCAAACTTTAGCTTCTGTGTTATTTGATTTGGGTGCCAATAAAAGTTTTATTTCTGCTGCTTTCTATGCTAAGCTGCCAGTTAGTAGTAGATGTATTGATGCGCCCTTTGAGGTAGAAACTGCCATAGGTAAGTCTACCATGATTTTGGAGATGATAGAGAACTATGATGTGGAACTTGAGGGTCATAAGTTTCCTGTTAGACGGTTCGTGATGACCTTAGGTGGTTTTAATTTGGTGCTTGGGATGGATTGGTTGGCGGACTCCGAGGCGAACATTGTGTGTCGCAAGAAGATGATTCGTTTGACAGCGCTGATGGGAGTTTGGTAACTATTTATGGAGATCGGGTCACGATGATCCGGAAAGTGATATCAGTGGCGGTGGTGGGAAAGTGTATGAGACGTGGATGTAGTACCACTTGGCTTATGTAAAGGATGTGGATACGCCCACACCACGATTGTTGGATGTACTGTTGTGTGTGACTTTCCAGATGTGTTCCCAGAAGACTTATCAGGAGTGCCACCTAACCGAGAGATCGAGTTTCAGATTGATCTGATACCGGGTGCCCAACCTGTTGCCAAGGCACCGTATTGGTTGGCTCCGATAGAAATGAAAGAGTTGATGGAGCAGTTGCAAGAGCTGCTTGATAAGGGGTTCATTAGACCGAGTATCTCTCCTTGGGGTGCTCCGGTCTTGTTTGTGAAGAAGAAATACGGTAGCATGAGATTGTGTATTGACTACCGTGAGCTGAACAAGTTGACGGTGAAGAACCGATACCCCTTACGGAGAATAGATGATTTGTTCGATCAGCTTCGGGGTGCGAGTTGGTTTTCAAGGATCGACCTTCGATCTGGCTATCATCAGTTGACGGTGAAGGAGCAGGATATCCTTAAAACAGCTTTTCGCACGCGCTATGGTCACTACGAGTTTCTTGTCATGTCACCAGCTGCTTTTATTGATCTGATGAACCGTGTGTGTCGGCCTATGTTGGATAAATCAGTGATTGTGTTTATTGATGATATCCTGATTTATTCGAAGAGCAAGATAGAGAATGCCGGTCACATTCAGGAGGTTTTGGAAACATTGAGGAGGGAGAGGTTGCATGTTAAATTCTCCAAGTGCACGTTCTGGTTGCGCGAAGTTCAACGTTGGGTCATGTGATGAATCCCGATGGGATTATGATGGACCCGGCAAAGATGGAGGTCGTGATTCAATGGAAGTCTCCTAAGACGCCATCCGAGATTCGTAGCTTCTTAGGTTTGGCGGGCTATTATAGAAGGTTTATCAAGACTTCTCTAAGATTGCTTCTCCACTGACCAAGTTGACTCGGAGAGACGTGTAGTTTGTATGGGGTCAGACTCAAGAGAAGGCGTATGAAGAATTGAAGACGAGATTGACTCAAGCTCCTGTTCTGTTATCACCCGATGGAAGGGAAGATCTGTGGTTTATTCGGATGCTTCCTACTCGGGGTGTGGGGTGGGTGTAATGCAGAGAGGGAAGGTTATAGCCTATGCATCCCGACAATTGAAGGTTCATGAAGTCAACTACCTTACTCAAGACTTGGAGCTAGCAGTCGTGGTCTTTGCACTAAAGATTTGGAGGCACTATCTGTACGGGATGAAGTGCACCATCTTCACTAACCACAAGAGCTTGAAGTACTTCTTTGAGCAAAAAGACCTGACATGAGGCAGAGAAGATGGTTAGAACTTATCAAGGATTATGATTGTGAGATCCATTACCATCCGGGCAAGGCCAACATGGTGGCTGATGCCCTTAGTCGAAAAGAGAGGCCCGAGCCGATTCGGTAAAAGCATATTAGCTGATCATGACCTCTGACATGATGAAGCAAGTCAAAGAGTTTCAAGATGAGGCACTGAAAGAAGATCATCTTAACTCTGAAAGAATGAGAGGTTTAGTTGTGGAATTGGGTGAAAACACGCTTGGTGTTAGAACTCGATTCGGGAGGACGTGGATTCCTCGTTGGGGATATACGGGTGAAGATTATGGATGAAGCTCACAAGACTTGGTACTCTATTCATCCCGGTGCCACGAAAATGTACCAAGACATGAAGAAGGATTATTGGGGCCAGGTATGAAACGTGACGTGGTGGAGTATGTGAGTAAGTGCCTTACGTGTCTACAAGTGAAGGCCGAGCATCAAAAGCCGTATGGAAAGATACAACCTTTGGATGTACCGGAGTGGAAGTGGGAGCACATATTCATCTGAAAGATACAACCATGGATTTCATCACGAAGCTGCCACGTACCCGAAAGGGTATGATACCATATGGGTGATTGTTGACCATCTGACGAAGAGACTCATTTACTACCGATCCGCGAGACATATTCATCTGAGAGGTTGGCAGACTGTTCATCAAGGAGATTGTAACTCGTCATGGGTACCAGTGTCTATTGTATCTGATCGTGACACCCGGTTTTACCTCCAAATTCTGGAAGAAATTCTACGACGCCATGGGGACGAGGTAACATATTAGCATGACTTATCATCCCCAAACTGATGGACAGTCAGAAAGGACCATTCAAACATTGGAAGACATGCTTCGGGCATGTGTGATTGACTTTGGGGGAAGTTTGGATGACCACCTACCATTAGCCGAATTCTCATACAACAACAACTATCATGCCAGCATTGGTATGCCACCATATGAGATGCTATACGACAGGAGATGCAGAACACCCGTTTGTTGGGGTGATATTGGTCAGAAGAAGTTGGGGAGCATCGAGGTGATCGAGGCTACAACTGAGAAGCTTGAGAAGATCAAAGCCTTCATGAAGGCAGCCAAAGATAGATAGAAGTCGTACACTGATAAACAACGCAGAGCGATTGAGTTCCAGGTGGGGGACTGGGTTATGTTGAAGGTCTCACATTAGAAGGGTATCATTTGTTTCCAAAAGTAGGGAAAGTTGAGCCCGAGGTACATAGTCCCTTTCCGAATCATCGCTCGAGTAGGAGAGGTGTCCTATAGACTGGAGTTACCGGATGAGTTAAGTGGAATTCACCTGACATTCCACGTATCTCATCTAAGGAAGTGATTGGCAGACAAAGATATGATTGTTCCATTGGAAAATATCGAGGTAGACAAACGGCTCAATTATGTGGAGCAACTAGTGGCAATCATCAATCGAAAAGAGAAAAGGCTGAGAAATAAAGTGGTTCTTCTTGTGTGTGTACAGTGGAAGCACAGGAAGGGATCCGAGTCAACGTGGGAGACTGAGGAAGAAATGAGACATCATTATCCATGTTTGTTCGAGGAATGACAGGTTTGGGGACGAAACCTATTTAGGGGGGGTGAACTTGTAACACCCGGTTATTTATTTATTTTGAACCCGACCAATGAAGAAAAAGAAATAAAGCCCTAAGTCGAGGGACCAAAGTCGCCAATGAAAGAAATTTGAGTGAGTGGGGGTATATAAAGGGAGAGGGAAGCCCTTACCCTCTCCCCACACTCACATTTTCAGCCAAAAGAAAGAGGAGAAGAGAGAAAGAAGAAAAAAAGGGAGAAAAGTTGGTTCGGGTTGATTCGAGTGAGCTAAATCGTTGAGAAGCGAGTCAAATCGAAGCTCTTCCCATTATGGTCATTTGTGTGAGTTCTAGGCCCCTCCTGTAAACGTTTTTGAATGATTTGGGGCTTGAACACATCTGAAAATCGGGGTTTTGAGTGTGTATGTGTTGACCCGTTTGTGTATGTGTGGGTATGTGTATGACTCGTTTGGGTCTTGCTTTTGAGGCTGTGTGTGCTTGAATGGTGTTGTCGTATGCATTCCTAAGGTTTAGGATGATTGATTTGGGCTTAGAATGGTTATAGATGAGCTTGGAGGTCGAAAATGGCAGATTAGGTTCGGGATGAACTACATTCTGCACTAGCTAGGGCTAGGCGACCAAATGGAGGCCATACGGCGAATGAGGTGCGATTGGGGGTTCATTCGCACGATTGAGAGTTCATTCGCACGATTGAGGCTAGTCGCATGGGTATTCATGTGACTGAGGGTCCACTCGCACAAGTGCTCATCCGTATTAGCTTCATCCGCATGAGATCTATTCGCACGATTGGATGTTCATTCGCATAAGTGTTCATCCGCATTGGTTCAATCGCACTATGTTCAGTCGCATGGAGGTCATGCGAATGAAGGGTGTCCATACGCCCGAATAGGGCTGTTGCACCCGAGGAAAAGTGTAGTTTAACTTCTGACTTTCGGGAGAAAGTGCAGATGTAAGTTTTGACGTAAAAGTTCCCGTAAGTTCATGTAAAATGACTGTTGAGGCCTTAGAGAGCATGTTGGGCATGATGATGATGTTGCATGATTATGCACGTATGTATGTATGTATGATGTTGCCCTGTTTGATGATATCGTATGTGTATGTTGATGTTCCTTATGATGTATGTTTATCTTCCGTGGCCTTACGATGAACGTTAATGAACGAAGTGAAAGTATTATGTAACGTAAAGTGAAAGATAAAGAAAAGAGGAACATGAAGTAAGAATGCATGCATTAATGAATGATGAAAGTAATGAAAGTCTTGCAAGCACTGTATGTCAAGACACGCCACTAAAAGGTGTTAGCCCAACGTGTGCGGGTTCGCTACCCCGGGAGGATGCACATCGGGGTCTTTCTTTGTGATTGACCATATGTATGGAACCATTGTTGGTTGCCTTAGGTACTCTAACCAGAGGTGCTAGGCATCGTGAATGAAGGTCTATTATAGGCTTAGGTCCAGTACCATGAGCATGAAGGGCTAGCACATGTCAATGGTATACCTGAACTTTACCTTAGGTACTGTGGCCGAGGTGCAGTGCATCATGAATGAAGATCTATCATAGGCTTTGGCCTAGTATCATGAGCATGAAGGGTAAGTTCATGGTGATGACGAAAGGAAAAGATGTAATGATGAACGAATGAATGAAGTAAGAATGAATAAATGAACGGAAGTTAACGAATGATGAAGATAATACGATATTATCTATGTGTACGTATGTTGTATGTTCGCATGAAAGTAAAGAATGGTTTTAATGAAAGAAAAGTGTGTTATATTTTATAAAACTAGAACTCACTCAGCAACACTGACTTTGATGTGTTTCCGGTTGGCAGGTAATGATTGCTGAGGATGGCACGAGGTGGCTACTCGCTCTTTAGGGATGACATCCATTTATATAACGCTTTTGTCATGTAATGCAACAATGTAGTTTGTAAACGATTAGTGATGTATTATTTTGCAAAAGCTACTATATTGAAACGAAATGTCATTTTTAAATGTTTCCGTTGCGTTGCTTTATGAAATACTCATGTAGTTATATGTTTTATGTGCGATGAGGATCCAACTGTAAGCGTCCCGGGAAAGGGGCCTTACATATGATGACTTATTTGTGTTATGCTTAATGTTTAATCAAACAGATAAAACTTAACAGACTGACGAATTCAATGTCCAACCCCTTTAGCAGGTCAAGACTCAATTAACCATGATTCTTCACTTGCAAGGGATAGTTAGACGGTCTGTTAGCTACATGCCAGAGGAGGGAGAGATCATACACGACTGACGGATGAGCAGCTGGCTGAAATATTCAGGTTGAATCCGTATGAGTTGGTCAAAGATGCTCCTATGGTTGATGTGGCAATTGACGATGAGCTTAATGATGTCGACGAAATTGAGATAGAGGACGTCACTACTGATCATTATTCTCAGTACACTGATATGGATGGACATGTTATCCCTAATTTGGGTGAAACCTTCAACAGTAGTGCTTTAAGAAGCTGAATGAAGTAGAGAAAGAAAAGGATAAAGAAGAAAGCTCAACCCAAGATTTGGACGCAAATGTCGAATTGAAGAAAGCTGGATGTGCAGCTTGTTTTGTTGAAATGAAAGCCCAGCGCACACCTACAAAGCAAAATATCTACACCAAACTGTATAGAGTTAAGAAACATAAGAAGGTGTCCGACAAAATCATTGCGTGGGCTCATTTTGAAGATTGAATGTCTATGTTGTTAAGAAAGAAAAGGGGATTGAGTACTTCAGATATCCTCATGATCTGAAGACTCTTCCAGGTTTTGAGCTCAACCGAGTGGCATGCTTAGATATGCTATATGCTAATCCAAGGAAGATGTCAGGTTGGTTTGAGGCTGCGTTGAAGAAAAAATATCACACCACATGGGTAAACTTCAGACCTCAACAAACGAAGAGGTACCTCCATAGGTCTGAAGTGGACCCGATATCTGGGAAGCCAAAAGTAGTGCTAAAGTGGAGTCCTCCGCACACAATGTCAAAGATTCCCTTACGAGAAATGCCTCAGGACTTCACTCCACACTTCAAATGGTTGTATTATGATTAGAGGACAGGAGAAACGGTCATAGTTCTGAACAAACAGGGACAGATAGAGACTACCCGGGTATTCGACCCAATGTGGCTTACCAACTTGTCAGCTGAAGATGTTTACACTTTATAAAAGTGGCCATTGTTCTATGACATGCAGGATATAGTGCAACCTCTTCAGTTTCAACATGTGATAAGACTCTGCTTTGCATTCGAGATACATGTAGGAGTTACAAAAGAAGAGAAGTACAAGAAGTTCCAGGAATATATGAAGAGTGTTAGATAATAGAGGAAACATGGTCCAAGGGGGAGTTTGTAAATACATGTGTACCTAGTTTATAAGCTTAATATAAATGTCTTTCATGTCTACATATTTGTAATGAATGGGTTCAATGAAATATAATATGTGGTTGATGTTTATAATGTTAAATATTTCATATTATTATTGTGTTAAAATATAATGAACTTACTATATAAGTTTGAGGTAGTTGTACACAATTCAAAGTCAATGATGATTGAGTAATGTGTTCAACCTAGACGGATGAGTATTCATGCTAATGGCCCATGCTCATGGACTATACGCATGAATACATCATGCTTATGGACCAGTCGCACGACTGAACCAGGAGACTGGATCAGTCGCACGATTGAGACATAAGATTGACTCAATCGCACGACTGAACCTTCAGTCGTGCATATGGATCAATCGCATGAGTCAGTCGCACGACTAAACCATGCTAATGGTTCATTCGTACGATTGGAAACCCCTAACCTATAAATACTACTTAATTCGTGGAAAAGCGTAACAATTCGAAACAATTGAGAGAATACTTCATAATACACGAACCCTAGCCGTCTAGAACGTTCAAAAAAGCTTGTCCAACTTCATAGTCATTCCTGATCAATCTCTATTCGTTCATATGTATATATATTGATGTATATACATGCATAGATGTATATACATGTATATATGTATATACATGTATATAGGTATATACATGTATATATATATATATAGACACACACACACACATAGGGAAGGGTTCCTAAGAAAACTAATATTTATAAGAAAACCAAGGAAACTACTTTTAAACCATTGATTAAGATTGATTTATGGTTGATATCCATCATGGTAAATTTGAAAATAGCAAATAGATTATTGTCTCAGTTAAATGTTTTAAGGGTATATTGGGAAGGTTATAATTTGTATATCTAGAAACAAACAAAATTCCTTAATCCTCTTTTTCTCTCTCTCTCTCCATAATCAAATGCAATATTAATTTTTTAATCAAATACATTATATATATATACACACACATAACACAACTGGATGTACAGTGTATACAGATCTTAAAGCAGCATGTACAAATTATTTATGTAAGTACAACCCTTAATGCATGTTATGCAACTTACTTTTGCTCTTTCTTCTTTTGCTTTCATAGTTTCCTTGATCCAGTAGAGAGAGAAAGAAAGAAAGAAAAGGTGTGAGGGGGAGAGGGAATTTTGTGGATCTTCGCCTTTCCATCGTCTTTGATCCAGTCGATTGACCCTTCATATTACCGTGCAATATTCGTCCTTGATATACCATGCAGATAAATCATAAATTCATAGATCTTTGTTTCTATTTGTTGTTTGAGATATGCAGATAGATAGTAGATGATATATTCGTGTCTTTGTTTGTTTTCTCATGATCGTGATGAGGGTTAATGTTGATGTAGTATTAAAATGGTTTCATCCGGAGTGGTGTTCTGCTTGGAGACAGAGGATGTGAAGCAGTAGTGGAGAAGGCGGTGAAGGCCGGTGCGGTGGTGGACGGTGCGGTGGTGGACGGTGGGCGTGTGGGGAAGGTGAAGGATCCGTACGGTATTGTGTGGGTCATCTGCACTCCTGCGAAAAAGTACGCTAACATGGAAGCTTAGGGGCCGTTGATTTGGAGTGATAACCTTTTGATTTAGTGGGTTTTTATTGCATGTTAATAAGGTATGTGTAGTGAATGGATAGGATCATTAGTGGTGTCAATTGATGTTTTGAGTTGTATTAAGGTTTCAATTTTTAATAGTTTAATTATGATTTTACAGGGATATTTGAACTCGCTGAACGGAATTTGGTCCACCACGAATTCTAAGACCATGTTTCTAAGAGGAATCGAAGGAAGAGACTATAGTAAGGTGTGAATCTCTTCACTTGATTATACTTCCATTTACCCTTATCGTTCTACTCTATTCAAGAATAATTGACTGGCTTGAGGTGTTCTATTTGTGTGTTAATTTTGAGTTCTATGATACCTCATGTTAATTTCTCGAATATGTAGTGTTATGTTCCACAATATTGACATCGTTCCTTTCAAGGATAAGTTCTTGATCCAAATGAAGAAAAACACTTTAGAGGTGCTGATGTTTTGCAATCAGTTTGAATCTATACCGTTTGAAAGAAAGTTCTTCTATTACACCTCCAAGATATTTAAATTTATCACTTATATCTTAATTAGGTATTGCATCACCTTTTTGTACAGAACTTGCATTTTTACAGATGTTATGCTAAATCTTATTTATCAATAGCACCGCTTATTAGCATATTAAAAAGTTATTGTTGTATGTTGTAGGAGACATTTGCATGCAATCAAGTTCTAGAATAACTGAAGTATGATGATTAACGTTTATAATCTCTCACTAAGATTGTATCTTTAAAAGCTACTCAACTGATTTTCAATTTTTTTCCTTCTGTTAGTCAATTTTGGTTCATTTAACTCATTTTGCAAATGTTACAATTTTGTTTTTGTAGTCCATATAATAGTCACTATTGTTTCAAATGTTTGAAGGTTTTGAAGGAGCCACTATTTTCACATCTTTGAAAGCTATTCAATTTACTTTTTGCAGTCTACCATTTATATTTTTAACACTTTTTGCAAAGCGCGGGGTGTCATACTAGTTATTAATAAAAACGAATACAACATTTGAATATGGAAGAACAAAAATATATTTCTTGAACTCTTCAGTAATTACATTGATGCTTACGTATACGTATATGAAAACAAAACATACACATGTTTACGTATAGGTACTTTTAAACCTGTCAAGATATCTAATTACGTATATGTAGGCAAACATACATATATGCTTGTTTACATATATGTAAACATTTTAACCTGTAGATTTAGGTGTAAGTAAACTTGTTTACATATATGTAAGCTATACATTATAAGGAAAAAGAAGCCATAAATGATATATCTAAATAAATTACATAAAATAGATTTGTAGCCATATGTAAACTTGCTTATATATATATATAGACACACACACACACATAGGGAAGGGTTCCTAAGAAAACTAATATTTATAAGAAAACCAAGGAAACTACTTTTAAACCATTGATTAAGATTGATTTATGGTTGATATCCATCATGGTAAATTTGAAAATAGCAAATAGATTATTGTCTCAGTTAAATGTTTTAAGGGTATATTGGGAAGGTTATAATTTGTATATCTAGAAACAAACAAAATTCCTTAATCCTCTTTTTCTCTCTCTCTCTCCATAATCAAATGCAATATTAATTTTTTAATCAAATACATTATATATATATACACACACATAACACAACTGGATGTACAGTGTATTACAGATCTTAAAGCAGCATGTACAAATTATTTATGTAAGTACAACCTTAATGCATGTTATGCAACTTACTTTTGCTCTTTCTTCTTTTGCTTTCATAGTTTCCTTGATCCAGTAGAGAGAGAAAGAAAGAAAGAAAAGGTGTGAGGGGGAGAGGGAATTTTGTGGATCTTCGCCTTTCCATCGTCTTTGATCCAGTCGATTGACCCTTCATATTACCGTGCAATATTCGTCCTTGATATACCATGCAGATAAATCATAAATTCATAGATCTTTGTTTCTATTTGTTGTTTGAGATATGCAGATAGATAGTAGATGATATATTCGTGTCTTTGTTTGTTTTCTCATGATCGTGATGAGGGTTAATGTTGATGTAGTATTAAAATGGTTTCATCCGGAGTGGTGTTCTGCTTGGAGACAGAGGATGTTGAAGCAGTAGTGGAGAAGGCGGTGAAGGCCGGTGCGGTGGTGGACGGTGCGGTGGTGGACGGTGGGCGTGTGGGGAAGGTGAAGGATCCGTACGGTATTGTGTGGGTCATCTGCACTCCTGCGAAAAAGTACGCTAACATGGAAGCTTAGGGGCCGTTGATTGGAGTGATAACCTTTTGATTTAGTGGGTTTTTATTGCATGTTAATAAGGTATGTGTAGTGAATGGATAGGATCATTAGTGGTGTCAATTGATGTTTTGAGTTGTATTAAGGTTTCAATTTTTAATAGTTTAATTATGATTTTACAGGGATATTTGAACTCGCTGAACGGAATTTGGTCCACCACGAATTCTAAGACCATGTTTCTAAGAGGAATCGAAGGAAGAGACTATAGTAAGGTGTGAATCTCTTCACTTGATTATACTTCCATTTACCCTTATCGTTCTACTCTATTCAAGAATAATTGACTGGCTTGAGGTGTTCTATTTGTGTGTTAATTTTGAGTTTCTAATGATACCTCATGTTAATTTCTCGAATATGTAGTGTTATGTTCCACAATATTGACATCGTTCCTTTCAAGGATAAGTTCTTGATCCAAATGAAGAAAAACACTTTAGAGGTGCTGATGTTTTGCAATCAGTTTGAATCTATACCCGTTTGAAAGAAAGTTCTTCTATTACACCTCCAAGATATTTAAATTTATCACTTATATCTTAATTAGGTATTGCATCACCTTTTTGTACAGAACTTGCATTTTTACAGATGTTATGCTAAATCTTTATTTATCAATAGCACCGCTTATTAGCATATTAAAAAGTTATTGTTGTATGTTGTAGGAGACATTTGCATGCAATCAAGTTCTAGAATAACTGAAGTATGATGATTAACGTTTATAATCTCTCACTAAGATTGTATCTTTAAAAGCTACTCAACTGATTTTCAATTTTTTTCCTTCTGTTAGTCAATTTTGGTTCATTTAACTCATTTTGCAAATGTTACAATTTTGTTTTTGTAGTCCATATTAATAGTCCACTATTGTTTCAAATGTTTGAAGGTTTTGAAGGAGCCACTATTTTCACATCTTTGAAAGCTATTCAATTTACTTTTTGCAGTCTACCATTTATATTTTTAACACTTTTGCAAAGCGCGGGGTGTCATACTAGTTTATTAATAAAAACGAATACAACATTTGAATATGGAAGAACAAAAATATATTTCTTGAACTCTTCAGTAATTACATTGATGCTTACGTATACGTATATGAAAACAAAACATACACATGTTTACGTATAGGTACTTTTAAACCTGTCAAGATATCTAATTACGTATATGTAGGCAAACATACATATATGCTTGTTTACATATATGTAACATTTTAACCTGTAGATTTAGGTGTAAGTAAACTTGTTTACATATATGTAAGCTATACATTATAAGGAAAAAGAAGCCATAATGATATATCTAAATAAATTACATAAAATAGATTTGTAGCCATATGTAAACTTGCTTATATATATATATATGTATGTATGTATATATATTTATATATATATGTAACTCGAAGAAGATGAAGATGAACAAACAACCAAATCGTAATATAACAAAGTTACGTATATGGAACCTGTCACTACTTTCCTTTAGTTCTTGAGTTGCCCCAATCTGAAGTTACGTATATGTAACCTAAGTTACATAAACCTGTATTCATCTTGTTTCTTCTATTAGCATCCATGCCAGTAAGATAATTGCAGGACCGTTAAAGGGTGTAGATTTACAACACAACAACACAAAGAGGAGATTAACTAAAACTTAATCAAAGAGGAAACTGGATTAGCGAAGCTAAGAGACTAAGAACACAAGTAATGTAAAAGACATAACACAAAAAACACAAGTATATGGTTTTCAAGAATGCAATATATTGCTTTCTCTATGTTCTATTACAAGTGTTACAAAGCATAATGGAAAGATACAAGAACATGAGATACTTATACTACATCCTACAGCCGGGTATACTTGGAAAGCCAGCTGGATACAATTGACTAGACACAATCAAAATCAATTGTAGAGTCAAAAGGCAGATTGCCTTTTGACTTGTGACTATGACATGCCATAGCTCACATCCTTATCTATTAGAAAAAGGATAAAGTACATAAAGTAGAAAGTTACTAATTCAAGACCTCAATGTACAGTTACCAAACACATGGACCTTTTCACCAACTCATGTAAGTTGGTGACCTTACAGAGGTGCAGCGGAAAGGTGTCCAGCTTTATGGAAAAGTACATCAGATAAAGCATGTATTAAAAGTCTTCGGAAGAAATCTGTCTTCATGAGTTGAAGCTTCGGAAGACTTTGTCTCTGAGGCTTCAGAAGACTTCATATTTGGCTTCGAAAGATATTGGTCTTGGCTTCGGAAGATTTTACACTTAGAGTATTTTCTGTTGCATGTGTAAAACTTCCTAAGCATTCTTCTTCAATGCACTTGTGCAGCATGCAGGAAAGACATTGAATGTTTAGGTTGCATCAGCCTCTTCATTAATCTCTACAAACTCCCCCTAGGCTGATCCTACCAAAACACTTAGTAGACTTCAGATGTCACAGTCTCATTAATGATCACCATCCTTTCTTCACAAGGTGATCAGGATCCTTCAGACTGTCAAGTGTCTTCTCATTTCAAAGAGGTCATGCAGAGGCAACTGAAAATATCTTGCCATGTGTAAATATCTTCAATGCCTTGATCTCTAATGACATGCCATCTTTCTGGATTTGTGGTGTATGTCCAAGACAAGATGGGTCTTCCTAATGCTAGAGGAGCTGTTTGAATTGGAGTTGATGCAGCATCCTCTAGCTACACAATCTCAAGATGTTCTGACTCATCTGAGTTTAGAAGAGGGTGCAGTCTTCTTCTTCTTTGGCTTTAGTTTAGAGCCATCCTCTTCTTTTCTTAACAAGTTTAATTGAGAAGATTGGCCTGCAACCTAGATGATCTTCACTGTCTTTCTCAGTTGGGACTTCCTCTCTCTCAAGCTCAAAGGAAGGGAGTTGACCCTGTTGTGGATCAGAAGATGAAGCTTGCTGAGTTTCAGCAGGAGGTCCAGGTTGTGTTGTTTTTGGTTGTTCAACCTTAACCTCCCTTCAGGTGGGGCTTGACTTGGAGTGGAGTGTAAGTCAATGAGCTCTCCACTTTGATCTTCTACTGATCACCCTAATATGCTCATACATAGTGAATAGAGACATGGGGCCAAGTCTCCTTCCATAGAATCCATATAGCTTCAAGAAGCTCATCATCCTCTGCCTATCAGCAGACTTTTTGGATGATAGCTCTTGATTTTGCAGCTTCTTCCCTTAGTTTCTTCTTAGTTGTCTTTCTGTCCTTGATTATCTCAAGTTCAAGCTGTTTTAAGTACTCAAACTCAACATAGTCATAGGACAGGGAAGAAGTGCATCTACCTGATAGAAGCCTGTGGCACTCAGGTAGTTGATCATCTTGATCCTTTCTTCTTCTTTGTCTACCTAGGTTCTTGTTGAACCACATCTTCTTGTGCAGGACTTTCCTGAACTGGGGAGAGGGTAGGCATATCTTGTACAGTCTTTTTCTTCTTCTCTCTTCTTTGACTTGTACTAGAAGCTCTGCATCTTCTCCCTCCTTCTCTCCTTTGACCTTTCCAGATCAACCAGTTCATTCAGCTCTTCTAAGGGGAGAAAGATGACACTGTCTATGTCATAGTTCCTTGTCTGCAAGTAATTTATCCTGACTGCCCTTAACTCATCATTCTGAGTATCTGGTTTGGGGGCAGCCCTGATAGCAGAATCCATGAGTCTTGAAGACCCAGCAGAGGAACTTTCTCCTCTCAGCCTCCTTTTCCTCTCTCTCTCCTCCTCCTCAATCTCCTCAGATGTCATTTTTCTTTTCCTTTTGTCACTCATAGACCTTTGTGACTCAGGGTGGAGAGAGCTTTGGCCTTCATTGCTTGTTGCAGCATCTAAGCTTTGGCCAGAGAGAGGTTGAGAAGCACCTTCACCAGCAGGTGTCTTAATAGGAGTGTGGAACTCTGCAGCAGTTGATGATGATGAGACAGGGGTCTCAGGTTCAGCCATTGGGCCTTCCGTCAAGGTTTCCCCTATGAAAGTAATCTTAGGGTCTGCCACAACATCTAGTTGACCGATGGCTTTGCCTGATTGCCTAAGTCTCATTCTTAAGCTGAACTCTGCAGTGATCCTGTCTTGGATTCTTTGAGCCAGTCTGTTAGCTTGTCTTGATTTGCTTGGGTTGACAAGTGGCATGTTGACTAAATCTAGACCTTCATAGTAGTTCAAAGTCTGAAAATTGAAGACTTCTTGCTATCCTTGAACTCTTATGATGATTAGGGCTTTCCTGATGTTGTCATACCTCCACCCAATAATGTGATTGGAAGATGGTGAAGATGACATATCCCTTGGTATCCCATCCTCAAACTGACTCTGCATGAAGGAGTCAGTGTAGTCCACATCAATGTGAACTTGAGGAGGTTGCTGAGAATGCACAATTGCAAGTGAGGATGGTGAGTCCTCAATGTCCACTCTCTCTGAAGAACTCCCAGGTTCTGTGGCTGTAATAACTTTCTCCCCCTTTTTGGTAGCATCACCCACTTGCATAGGTGAGCTGGAAGATAGGTCAATCACATCCACAGATTCTTGTGTTCCTGGTTGAGCACTTCTTAAGGGTCTCCCAGCTAGTTTTTTCCTTAAGATATGAAATCTCAAGTTGCTGATCATTGATCCTGTTGTGTAGGTAGTCACCTGAGATTCAAGGTGACTAACCTTTGAGACTAAATAGGTGCATGTTTTAGTTAGTTTGTGCACCATTAGTCTCAGATTCCCCTCATCTTCATCAGAAGACTTATCAGGGGATGAGATGATTGGACCAAAGTCCTCTCTCTCACCCCCAGCTACAGTTTCTTGGCTGCTGGTTTTCCTCTGCTCACTGGCAATCTCAATTGAGATTTCAGTTGGTTGAGTTGCCATGGTTGAGGTCTTAATGATGTAATCACTTTCAGAAGTGAGAGCCTCTTCCATATGGACATCCTGAATAGGTTCAGAAGTGTCCACCTTAGTTGTAGGTGATTGATGTGAGATAGATGTAGGAGACTCAGGAGCATTCATCTCTCTTTGAGTAGGGGTGAAGAAGAGAGAGTCATTATACTCACTAAAACCTAGATCTTCATCAGTATAGAAGTCAAGATGGGGAATTGGTTGGTTGAGATCTATAGGCTGGGGATGGTAACTGTCCCCTGAAGGTTGATCACTTGAGTGTTAAGACTCAGAGTGATGGCTTAAGGCAGTTGGGCTAATGAGCTCATCACGCTGAGCATGAGGAACCTCAGCACTGATTCTTGAAGAGATGGGAGTGGTCTGCTCCTCAGGAGAAGTGGGAGCTCTAGTCTCCACTTCTTCCTGTATGGGTGAGTATATGGGGGCCTCCACAGACTGAATAGCCTGAGCAGAGGTTCGTTTGGATTTTCTTTGGTAAGTGATGGCGATTTGAGGCTGTGTGGGTGGTTGGGAGGTAGCAGGTGTGGGCTCAATACTAGCTTGTGCTGCTAGGTTGTCACCTTGAGCAATGAGCTCTAACATTTTGCGACAAGGGCTGTTTCTACCCCAGAGAAGCCAACAGTGGGCTTCCTCAGTATTTTAAAGTTGTCGGGCTTCATCTGTCCCAATTTAAGAATGTTACATGTTTCCCTCAACTGTGAGCCCAGTTCACAGTTAAGAATGTACTGGACATATCTAGGAAACATGTAATACTCTAAGGAGTCTAAATTAGCAAGTAAATTTTTATAAAGAAACTGAGAATACCTGAATTTGACCCCCTGAACCATTCCATGGATTATGAAGGAGAGATCCTCAGGAATCTGGTCCCATCCACCATGATTGTTTGATAAGCTTTGGATGACCACATGGAGCAGGAATCTCCATTGAGATAAGACCTTTCCTTTCCTAAAGGTCTTAACAGAGAAATCTCTCTCATATCCCATCTGCTCAAAGGAATGATTGACGGCTTCCTTTGGGAAGAACACCTCACCCTTTTCATCATCCAACTGTTCTCCTCTGCATTGTGGCAGACAGTGCCTTGTCCCCATCCATAACAACCTCTTGGCAGATTTTCCAGAATTCAAGCAGCTGATCCTCATAGAATGAAGGATCAATGGTTAGGGAGGTGAAGTAGTTAGACAGAGCTAAGAAATGACACACCTCTGAGAAATAAGGATCTTTCTTAGAGCGTAACAGAGCAACCTGATTGTGTTGCCTGTGTAGCTGCATGGCAAAGTTGGGATCATTTCTGTGAAGGTTGGCCATTTTGAGGTAGCTTAAGGATGAAGGAAGAAGAAAGAAAGAAATTTTAGAGAGAAATTTGGGTTTTTAGGTTTGGAGGAAGAACAGATGATAGAAAGAGGGGGAAACCGTTGGGTTTATATGTGAGAGGGATTTCAGATAAAGTTTAATGAAAGAGGATAAACTTTGAAATCCAGATGTTGGTCCCACCTCTGAAAAAGTAGTTTGCTTTTGCTCAAAAAGTAGTGTTCTTGGAATCAAAAAGCTTCCAAAGATTAATTATCTTCGGAATTTATAATTTAAAAGCTTCCGAAGCTAAAATCACTTCGGAAGAATTTTCTGAGAGTTTTGAGAATTTTGCTTCGGAAGAAAAATTAAAACTTGAGTGCTTTGTATATAAAACAACAAAGCTTCTGAGAGTTAATTTTACTTCGGAAGTAAACGGTCCTTGAAAATAAGTAAGTGTCCGAGACAAATATTTATGCTTCGGAAGAAGGATCTGAGACCTCTTCCAAAGGTAAATTTCTTAGACAGTTAATTATTTAGAAGACATGATTTGCTTCTGAAGTTAAAAGTATAACTTCCGAAGTATCAGAAATCATCAAACATCTAAGGAAAGTCTTTAAAAAGAAATTTTATCCAAAGAAAACATGAGCTTATGAAAGTGATGAACTAGACAACTTAGGACACACATATTTTAAGAAATAATAAGAATTAGTTTTAAGAAAAACTTACTCAAAGTTTATCATCCCAATAGCTGATATTAGATATTTAAATCCTTGTTCATCAAAAACTTTTGTAAACAGATCAACATATTGTTCATCTGTGTGAACTTTGACTAGTTTAATTAATCTCTTTTCATAGTTATCTCTTATTAAATGATACCTGATATTGATGTGTTTTGTCATGGAGAGCTGCACAGGATTCTCTGTGATTGAGATAGCACTATTGTTGTCTATGTGAATGGGAGTCTACTTGAAGTTTAACCCATAGTCCAACATCTAATTTTGAATCTAAAGTACTTGAGCACAGTAGCTTGCAACAGAAATGTATTCAGCTTTAGCAGTTGATGCAGAGACACATGATTGTTTCTTGCATTTCCATGAGACAACACTTCCACCAAGGAATTGACATCTCCCAGATGTAGACTTTGCAATCATGTTGCAGCCACCATAATCACTATCTGTATAAGCATACAGATTGAAGTCAGGATTCTTAGGGTACCACAAACCAAGTGTTGAAGCACCTTTGAGGTATCTTACAATCCTCTTGACAGTGATGAGGTGAGACATCTTAGGGTTGGCTTGATATCTTGCACATATGCATGTAGCAAACATAATATCAGGCCTGTTAGCAGTAAGATACATAAGAGACCCAATCATAGCCCTATATAAGTGCTCATCTACACACTCCCCCTGAAGATCAGGTCCAAGGGAGTGGTTTCTGGCTATGGGTGTCTTAGCAATCTTACAGTCAGTCATGTTGAACCTTTTAAGTATGTCCTGAACATACTTTGACTGACTTATGAAGATGCCATCTTCAACTTGCTTCACTTAAATTCCTATAAAGAAATTGAGTTTCCCCATGGCACTCATTTCAAATCTGTCTTTCATCAACTTCTCAAAGTCTTTGCAGAGCTTTAGATTAGTTGAACCAAAGATGATGTCATCCATATACACTTGAACTAGCAGTATGTCATTTCCCTATCCTTTGATGAAGAGAGTTCCATCTATAGTACCTCTCCTGTATCCATGTTTACAAAGATACTCAGATAGTGTCTCATACCATTTCCTGGGTGCCTGATGCAACCCATAGAGAGCTTTGTCAAGCTTGCAGACATAATCAGGATGATCAGGGTCTACAAAACCAGGTGGATGTTTGACATATACCTCTTCATCTATCACTCCATATAAAAAGGCACACTTGACATCAAGCTAAAAAACCTTGAAGTTCTTGGATGTAGCAAATGCCAGGAATATCCTAACAGCTTCTAGTCTTGCCACTAGAGCAAAGACATCTGTGTAGTCAATCCCTTCTTCTTGTGTGTATCCTTGAACAACCAGTCTAGCTTTGTTCTTGATGATGATGCCTCTATCATCTTTCTTATTCCTAATACCCATTTGGTTCTAATGGTAGTCTTCCCAGAAAGAAGAGGACAAAGGTTCCAAACTTTCTGTCTTTTGAATTGAAGCAGCTCTTGTTGCATAGCTTCAACTTCCATCCTTTAGAGCCTCATCAACCTTCTTTGGCTCTATCTGGGATAAGAAACAAGAGTGAAGACAACATTTGCTTCATGGGTTTGTCCTTTTGTTCTTACCCCTGTGACAACATCTTCAATGATGTTTGTGGTGGGGTGTGACTTGTGGATCCTAAGCTGAGGGATCACAGCAAGTTGCTGAGAGAGATCTAAATTAGAGAAATTTAGATCTGGCATAGATGTTTCTCCCACCACATCAGCACACTTTTCAAGAGAGACTTGATCCAAGCAGTCTGTGACATCATTGGTTTTGTCATCTATGGTGTGGTTAGTGGCATCAAGAAATTCTTGGTCACTCTCACCACCACCATTGTTGTCTTCCACAATTGAAGTGTTCTTATCTGGTTATGGAGCCTCTGAGCTGGAATTTGAAGGCATCCCAGATGTATCAGCTGAGTTTGTCATTGTAGTGCTGATAGAATCCTCATTAGCAGAAGTAGTTCCAACTGGAGCTGAAGATGTATGACTTGAAAGTCTTCTTAGCTCAAATCTTGGATCAGGATCACCTGTATTTAAATTTTTTGCAAATCCTAAAACATTCTCACAAGATTTATTAAAACATTGGTAACTAAATCAAGATCAAATAACCAATCCGGACCAGAACCAGCAACACAAGTGTGTGTTCATTGAAAGTCATATTGGCTGATTCCTCAACTATTCTAGTTCTAGATTGTAAACTCTGTAAACCTTAGCTTGAGAAGAGTATCCAATAAAGTGTCCATCATTTGATTTCTCAGCAAACTTGGCAATTTGATCTTTGGTATTCAAGATGGTGCAAGGACAACCAAATGACCTGAGAAAACCAATGAAAGGTTTCCTCTTGTGCAAAAGTTCATAAGGAGTCTTGCCATGAGTCTTAACTACTAAAACTCTGTTCTGCACATAGCAGGCAGTGTTGACTGCCTCTGCCCAGAAGGTGATGGGCAGCTTAGAGTCAGACAACATGGTTCTTGCAGCTTTAATCAGTGTCCAGTTTTTCCTCTCAGCAACACCATTCTGTTGAGGAGTACTGGGAGCACTGAATTGTCTTGTAATACCCTTTTCATCATAGAATGTATCAAGGATTTGGTTCTTAAATTTAGTTCCTTGATCACATCTTATGATCTTGACCTTGTGATCAGATTGATTCTCAATCTTAAGATGAAATTCTTCAGAATCTCAAGAGTCTTATCCTTAGTTCTAAGAAAGAAAACCCAAGTGAATCTTGTAAAGTCATCTGTGATCACTAAACAGTAAGAGGTCCTTCCTAAACTCATTACACTGGTGGGGCCAAAGAGATCCATATGTAACAAGTGTAGGGGTATAGTGATGGTGTTCCTTTCCTTAGGCTTGTAGATACCTTATTTTGCTTCCCTTTCAGGCATGCAACCAATGGTCATCACTTGTAAACTCTTTCTTTGGTATTCCAGTTACCAAATCATGCTTAATCAATTTGTTCATGTTCTTAAAGTTTACATGGCATATTCTTTTATGCCATAGGAAAGACTCGTCACTATTAGCTTTAGACAGAAAGCATAAAACTTCTCCAGAGGGAGAGGTTTCTTGCAAGTCTATCTTGTACATGTTTCCTTTCCTGGGGGCTCTAAGCAGGATATGCTCATAAGGAATGACCACACCAGGCTTAAGAACAATGCACTCATGCTCAGTAAGAGCATGTTATGACTCTGATCACAAAATTGAGATACACTCAGAAGATTGTATCCAAGCTCCTTGACAAAGTTTACCTTTTCTATGCTGAGCTTACCATTTGTGACCTTGCCCCTTCCAGAAATGTAACCACCCTCATCTCCTCCAAAAGAAACTGGTCCTCCATCAATCCTTTCAAAGTTCTGGAGTTGTGACCTATTGCCTGTCATGTGCCTGGAACAACCACTATCAATGATCTAGACATTTTTGTTTGTCTTCAGTTGTCCCTGCACAAAGAAAATGATTAGTTACATTTGGAAACCCAAGCCTTGCTTGTCTTGGGCTCATTAACAGAAGGTAATTCAACAGTAATAGATCCTATGGTTGTACTAAGAGGATCTTGAGCTTTTGTTGATAGAGAATTCTCAGTCACTTGGTCTTTCTTAGACTTCCACACCACCTTTGGAGTCTTGAACTTGACCTTCAAAACTTCAGAAGCTTTTGAAACTTTGGAAACTTTGATGACTGATCCTTCGGAAGATTCTGCAGACACTACAGCAGACTTTAGTGCTTCGGAAGAACTCCTTTCTTTCGAGACCAACTTCTCTTCAGAAGGTAATTTTCCACTTGCCTTCTTCTGAGATTTGGAGCTTTCGAGGGAAACAGATTTTCCTTCAAAAGCTTGAATCTTCTTGTGACCCTTTGAAGTCTTTGTTTTGGTCATATGGACAGTACCTTTAGGATTGTATGGACAATCCTTAGCAATATGAGTGGTGCTGTCACACATGACACAGTTCATCTTCTTCTTCACAAGAGCCTTTTTCCTGAGAACAAGACTGTCTTTGGTCACATTCCTTCTCCCCCTTCATCTTTACAGATGCTGAGATAGCCCTCTTGGGCTGAGAACTGTGCTTGGAGTTTGATGGTCCAGGCTGTGAAGTAGTGGTACACAGCAGATCAGTCTTCTTCCTGTTACTGAGATGAGTTGAACAAGAACCAGAACTCATAGCAGAAGAGTTTTGGTTGATGTATTCAGTCCCTTCCACTTTAAACCCTGCAGAGGTGAAAACTTGTTTCTGTTTAGAATCAAAAGTAGCCTTGATCTCTTGAGCCTTCCTTGCCTTTCTTTTCCTCTTTCTGATCAAATTCTTTCTCATGGACTTGGTCATCACAGTCTTCTTTTTCTCCTTAGAAGGATAGTGACCCTTCTTGGAATCCTCCTCTTCACACTTCTTAGAGGAATTCTTCACTATATCTTCTTCATCCTCTTCGCTCATAAGATCTATGAGAGGAAGCTCATCTTCACAAGTTCCACACCTAGGAGATCTTACAGACAAGATTGTGTGTGGAGGAGCTATCTCATTGGATTCCAGTCCTTGTCTATTTTGATAGCACACTTTGTTGTGCAGGGATGAGGATATCATGTTCTTGAAGGTCTCTTCTTCAAGAACACTCTTTTCTGCCCTGGCTTTGCTGATCACAAGCTCAGCCTGGCACTTAGTTAACTTGGTTATGAGATATTTGATTTGAGTCCTAAAATTTGTGTGTTCATGTTTTTGAACTAAAATGGTTTTCTTAAGGTCCTCTATCTTTAGTTTATAATCATTTTAGACTTTCTAAAATTAGTTTTTAAAATGTTTAAGGACTCAAGGTTAGATCTCATCTCCAGGTTATAGGACATGTATTTGTTAACTTTAGCAATGCATTCAGGATGTTCCAATACCTTGGCTTCATCATGATCTGCCATCAATGCTTGGTTAGGAGAAGCATCTTCCACCTGAAAGCTCCAGTCAAAGCCTCCTTCTTCAACAGCAACAGCAGCCTGCTGCTTTGACTTCTTATTCTGGAGAGCTTTGTTAGTGTAGTTTGGTCTGGACTGTGTTTGGCCACCATTTGCTTTAGGTGCCTTACACTCTCTGGCAAAGTGGCCCATCAAGTTACAGTTGTAACACTTGACTTTGCCTTTGTCCAGGCCAAACTTTCCACTGGTTGCATTGCTTGGGAACTTCCTTCCAGTCCTCTTGTAGAACTTCTTGGCTCTGTGAGTGAGAAGAGCCATCAGCAGGACTATCTCCATGTATTCCAGATCATCTGGATGAATACAGTCCAGGTCTTCAAGAGTGAAAAGAGAGTTGCCATAGTTTTCATCAGAAGACACAAAGCTCTTCATAATGAGAAGTCAAAGCAGCAAGTTGCTGTTGCTGTTGAAGAAGGAGGCTTTGACTAGAGCTTTCCGGTGGAAGATGCTTCTCCAAACCAAGCACTGATGGCAGATCATGATGAAGCCAAGGTATTGGAACATCTCTGTACTTCTGAATGCATTGCTAAAGTTAACAGGTACAGGTCCTATAACTTGGAACTGAGATCTGATATTGAGTTCTTAACATTTTAAAATCTGATTTTAGAAAGTCTGAAAATGATTATAAGCTGAAAATAGAGGACTTAGAGAAAACCATTTCAGTTCTAAAACATGAACACATAGATTTTAGAACTCCAATTCAAGATCTCATAACCAAGCTAACTGAGTGCCAGGCTGAGCTTGTGATCAGCAAAGCCAGGGAAGAAAAGTGTTCTTGAAGAAGAGACCTTCAAGAACATGATATCCTCATCCCTGCACAACAAAGTGTGCTATCAAAACAGACAGGGACTGGGATCAAATGAGATAGCTCCTCCACACACAATCTTGTCTGTAAGACCCCCTAGGTGTGGAACTTGTGAAGATGAGCTTCCTCTCATAGATCCTATGAGTGAGGAGGATGAAAAAGAGATAGTGAAGAATCCTCTACTAAGAGTGAAGAGGAGGATTTCAAGAAGGGCCACTATCCTTCTGAGGAGAAAGTGAAGGTTGTGATGACCAAGTCCATGAGAAAGAACTTGATCAGAAAGAGCAAAAGAAAGGCAAGGAAGGCTGTGATGCCCAAGTCCATGAGAAAGAACTTGAGGAGAAAGGGACTGAAGACATCAACCAAACCTCTTCCGCTTAGAGTTCTGGTTCTTGTTCAACTCATCTCAGTAGCAAGAAGAAGACTGATTTGCTATGTACCACTGCTGCACAACCTGGACCATCAAACTCCAAGCACAGTCCTCAGCCCAAAAGGACTGTCTCAGCATCCATAAAGATGAAGGTGGAGAAGGGATGTGACCAAAAACAGTCCTATTCTCAAGAAAAGGCTCTTGTGAAGAAGAAGAAGATGAATTGTGTTATGTGTGACAGCACTACTCATATTGCCAAGGATTGTCCTTTCAATCCTAAAGGTACTGTCCATATGACCTAAACAAAGACTTCAAAGAGTTTGAAGAAGATTCAAACTTCGGAAGGATTCCTTCGAAAGCTCAAAATCTAAGAAGAAGGCAAGTGGAAAATTACCTTCGGAAGAAAAATTGGTCTCGGAAGAAAGGAATTCTTCCGAAGCACTGAAGTCTGCTGCAGTGTCTGCAAAATCTTCTGAAGTATCAGTCATCAAAACTTCCAAAGTTCCAAAAACTTCCGAAGTTTTAAAGGTCAAGTCCAAGACTCCAAAGGTGGTGTGGATGTCTAAGAAGGACCAAGTGACTGAGATTTCTCCATCAACAACAACTCAAGATCCTCTTAGTACAACCATAGGATCTATCACTGTTGAATTATCTTCTATAAATAAGCCCAAGACAAGCAAGGCTTGGCTTTCCAAATGTAACTAACAAAATTTTCCTTTGCGCAGGGACAGCGGAAGACAGACAAAAATGTCTGGATCATAAACAGTGGCTGTTCCAGGCACATGACAGGCAATAGGTCACAACTCCAGAACTTTGAAAGGATTGATGGAGGACCAGTTTCTTTTGGAGGAGATGAGGGTGGTTACATTTCTGGAAGGGGCAAGGTCACAAATGGTAAGCTCAGCATAGAAAAGGTAAACTTTGTCAAGGAGCTTGGATACAATCTTCTGAGTGTATCTCAATTTTGTGATCAGAGTCATAACATGCTCTTTACTGAGCATGAGTGCATTGTTCTTAAGCCTGGTGTGGTCATTCCTTATGAGCATATCCTGCTTAGAGCCCCCAGGAAAGGAAACATGTACAAGATGGACTTGCAAGAAACCTCTCCCTCTGGAGAAGTTTTATGCTTTCTGTCTAAAGCTAATAGTGACGAGTCTTTCCTATGGCATAAAAGAATATGCCATGTAAACTTTAAGAACATGAACAAATTGATTAAGCATGATTTGGTAACTGGAATACCAAAGAAAGAGTTTACAAGTGATGACCATTGTGTTGCATGCCTGAAAGGGAAGCAAAATAAGGTATCTTACAAGCCTAAGGAAAGGAACACCATCACTACACCCCTACACTTGTTTCATATGGATCTCTTTGGCCCCACCAATGTAATGAGTTTAGGAAGGACCTTATACTGTCTAGTGATCACAGATGATTTTACAAGATTCACTTGGGTCTTCTTCCTTAGAACTAAGGATGAGACTCCTGAGATTCTAAAGAATTTCATCTTAAAGATTGAGAATCATCCTGATCACAAGGTCAAAATCATAAGATGTGATCAAGGAACAGAATTCAAAAACCAAACCCTTTGATACATTTTGTGATGAAAAAGGTATTGCAAGGCAATTTAGTGCCCCCAGGACTCCTCAGCAAAATGGTGTTGCTGAGAGGAGAAACAGGACACTGATTGAAGCTGCAAGAACCATGTTGTCCGACTCTAAACTACCCATCACCTTCTGGGCAGAGGCAGTCAACACTGCCTGCTATGTGCAAAACAGAGTTTTAGTAGTTAAGACTCATGGCAAGACTCCTTATGAACTTTGGCACAAGAGAAAACCTTTCATTGGTTTTCTCAGGTCATTTGGATGTCCTTGCACCATCTTGAATACCAAAGATCAAATTGCCAAGTTTGCTGAGAAATTAGATGATGAACACTTTATTGGATATTCTTCTCAAGTTAAGGCTTATGGAGTGTACAATCCCAGAACTAGAATAGTTGAGAAGTCAGCCAATGTGACCTTTAATGAACACACACCATGTGTTGCTGGTTCTAGTCCAGATTGGCTATTTGATCTTGATTTGTTTACCAACTGTTTTAACAAATCTTGTGAGAATGTTTAAGGATCTGCAGAAAATTTAAATACAGGTGATCCTGACCCAAGATTTGAGCTAGGAAGACCTTCATGTCATACATCTTCAGCTCCAGTTGGAACTACTTCTGCAAATGAGGTTTCTATCAGCACAACAATGACAAATTCAGCTAATACATCTGGTATGCCTTCAAATTCCAGCTCAGAGGCTCTACAACCAGATAAGAACACCTCAACTGTGGAAGAGAACAATGGTGATGGTGACAGTGATCAAGAGTTCTTGATGCCACTAACCACACCATAGATGAGAACATCAATGATGTCACACACTACTTGGATCAAGTGTCACTTGAAAAGTGTGCTGATGTGGTGGGAGAAATATCTATGCCAGATCTAAATTTTTCTAATTTAGATCTTTCTCAACAACTTGCTGTAATTCCTCAGCTTAGGATCCACAAGTCTCATCCTACCACAAACATCATTGGAGATGTTGTCTCCGGGGTAAAGACAAGAGGACAAACTCATGAAGCAAATGTTTGTCTTCACTCTTGTTTTCTATCCTAGATAGAGCCAAAGAAAGTTGAGGAGGCTCTAAAGGATGGAAGTTGGGTTGAGGCTATGCAACAAGAATTGCTTCAATTCAAAAGACAAAAAGTTTGGAACATTTGTCCTCTTTCTTTTGGGAAGACTACCATAGGAACCAAATGGGTGTTTAGGAACAAGAAAGATGATAGAGGCATTATCATCAAAAACGAAGCTAGATTGGTTGTTCAAGGATACACACAAGAAGAAGGGATTGACTACACTGATGTCTTTGCTCCAGTGGCAAGATTAGAAGTTGTTAGGATATCCCTGGCATTTGCTGCATCCAAGAACTTCAAGGTCTTTCAACTTGATGTGAAATGTGCCTTTTTATATGGAGTGATAGATGAAGAGGTTTATGTTAAACAGCCACCTGGTTTCGTAGATCCTGATCATCCTGATTATGTCTGCAAGCTTGATAAAGCTCTCTATGGGTTACATCAGCACCCAGGAAGTGGTATGAAACACTATCTGAGTATCTCTACAAACATGGATACAAGAGAGGTACTATAGATGAAACTCTCTTCATCAAAGGACAAGGAAAAGACATATTGCTAGTTCAAGTATATGTGGATGACATCATCTTTGGTTCCACTAATCCAAAGCTCTGCAAAGACTTTGAGAAGCTGATGAAAGACAGATTTGAAATGAGTGCCATGGGGGAACTCAATTTCTTTCTGGGAATTCAAGTGAAGCAAGTTGAAGATGGCATCTTCATAAGTCAGTCAAAGTATGTTCAAGACATACTCAAAAGGTTCAATATGACTGACTGTAAGATCGCTAAGACACCCATAGCCGGAAACCACTCCCTTGGTCCTGATCTTGAGGGGGAGTGTGTAGATGAACACTTATACATGGCTATGATTGGTTCGCTTATGTATCTTACTTCTAGCAGGCCTGATATCATGTTTGCTACATGCATCTGTGCAAGATATCAAGCCAACCCTAAGATGTCTCACCTTATCACTGTCAAAAGGATTCTAAGATACCTCAAAGGTGCATCAACACTTGGTCTATGGTATCCCAAGAATTTTGACTTTAAACTGTATGCTTATACAGATAGTGATTATGGTGGTTGCAATATGACTGCAAAGTCTACATCTGGGGGATGTCATTTCTTGGTGGAAGGGTTCTCTCATGGCAATGCAAGAAACAATCCTGTGTCTCTGCATCAACTGCTGAAGCTGAATACATTGCTGTCGCTAGCTGCTGTGCTCAAGTGCTTTGGATTCAGAATCAAATGCTAGACTATGGGTTACATTTCAAGGAGACTCCAATCCACATAGACAACAACAGTGCTATCTCAATTACAGAGAATCCTGTGCAGCACTCAAGGACAAAGCACATCAATATCAGGTATCATCTAATAAGAGATAATTATGAAAAGGATTAATTAAACTAGTCAAGGTTCACACAGATGAACAATATGCTGATTTGTTTACAAAGGCTTTTGATGAACAAAGATTTAAATATCTAATATCAGCTATTGGGATGATCAACCTTGAGTAAATTTTTCTTAAAACTAATTCTTATTATTTCTTAAAAATATGTGTTCTAAGTTGTCTAGTCTATCATCTTCATAAGCTCATGTTTTCCTTGGATTGGAAGAGTTTCCTTAGATTAATTAATGATTTTATACTTTGGAAGTTATGCTTTTTAACTTCGGAAGAAAATCACACCTTCAAAATATTTAACTGTCTAAGAAATCTGTCTTCGGAAGAAATTTCAATTTTATCTTCCGAAGCTTAAATAATTATCTTAGACACTTACTTATTTTCAAGGACCTTTTCTTTCCGAAGCAATAATTAACTCTCGGAAGCTTTGTTGATCTCTATACAAAACACTCAAGTCTTAATTTTTCTTCCGAAGCAAAATCATCAAATAGTCTCAGGAAATTCTTCCGAAGTCATTTTAGCTTCGGAAGCTTTTTCATTAAAACTTCTGAAGATAATTTACCTTCGGAAGCTTTTTGTTTTCCAAGAAAACTACTTTTTGAGCAAAAAGCAAACTACTTTTTCAGAGGTGGGACCGACATCCGGATTTCAAAGTTTATCCTCTTTCATTAAACTCTATCTGAAATCCCTCTCTCTCATATAAACCCAACGGTTTCCCCCTCTTCTATCATCTTCTCTTCCTCCAAACCTAAAACCCAAAATTTCTCTCTGAAATTTCTTTCTTTCTTTCTTCTTCATCTCTGAGCTACCTCACAATGGCTAACCTTGCTCACAGAAATGATCCCAACTTTACCATGCAGCTACACAGACCACACAATCAAGTTGCTCTATTATGCTCTGAGAAGATCCTCATTTCCCAGAGGTTTGTCGTTTCTTGTCTCTGTCCACTACTTCACCTCCCTAACCGTTGATCCTCCACTCTATGAGGATCATTTGCTTGAATTCTGGAAGACCTGCCAAGAGGTCATTATGGACGGGGAGAAGGCACTGTCTGCCACAGTGCAAGGAAGAACAATCTTCATCACTCCGGCCATCACCAACCGACATCTTCAACCGGATGATGAAGAAGATGAGGTGTTCTAAGCTGTAAATCATTCCTTTGAGCAGATGGGGTACAAGGGAGATTTCTCTATAAAGACCTTCAGGAAAGGAAATGTCTCATCCAAATGGAGATTCCTGCTCCATGTGGTCATTCACAGCTTATCAAACAAGCATGGTGGATGGGATCAGATTCCTGAAGATCTCTCCTTCATAGTCCATGGAATGGTTCAAGGGGTCAAATTCAGGTACTCTCAATTTGTTTATACAAATTTGCTTTTAATTTAGACTCCTTAGAGTATTACATGTTTCCTAGATATGTCCAGTATATTCTTAACTGTGAACTGGGCTCACAGTTAAGGGAAACAGGTAACACTCTTAAATTGGGACAGATGAAGCCCGCATCTTTAAAATACTGAGAAAGTCCACTGTTGGATTCTCTGGGTAAAACAGCCCTAGTCCCAAAAATGTTAGAGCTCATTGCTCAAGGTGACAACCTAGCAGTACAAGCTAGTGTTGAACCAACACCTGCTGCTTTCCAACCACCACACACCCTCAAATATCCATCACCTACCAAAGAAAATCCAAACGACCCCTGCTCAGACTATTCAGTCTGTGGAGGCCCCCATATACTCACCCATACAGGAAGAAGTGGATACTGGAGCTCCCACTTCTCCTGAGGAGCAGACCACTCCCATCTTTTCAAGAATCAGTGCTGAGGTTCCTCATGCTCAGCCTGATGAGCTCATTAGCCCTACTTCCTTAAGCCATCACTCTGAGTCTCAACACTCAAGTGATAAACTTTCAGGGGACAGTTACCATCCCCAGCCTATAGACCTCAACCAACCAATTCCCAACCTTGACTTCTATACTGATGCAGATCTAGGTTTCAGTGAGTATAATGAGTCTCTCTTCTTTTCCCCTACTCAAAGAGAGATGAATACTCTGAGTCTCCTATATCTATCCCCATCAGTCACCCATAACTGAGGTGGACACTCCTGAACCTGTTCAGGATGTCCATATGGAAGAGGCTCTCACTTCTGCAAGTGACTACATCATTAAGACCTCAACCATGGCAACTCAGCCTACTGACATCGCAACTGAGACTGCCAGTACGCAGAGGAAATCCATGGCCAAGAACTCAGAATTGGTTATGAGAGAAAGGACTCTGGTCCAATCTTCTCCACCCCTAGTGATTCTTCTGATGAAGATGAGGGGGATCTGAGACTAAAAGTGCAACAACTATCCAAAACATGCACCTATTTAGTCTCAAAGGTCAGTCATCTTGAATCTCAGGTGACTACCTTACACAATAGGATCAATGATCAGCAACTTGAGATTTCATATCTTAAGGAAAAACTAGCTGGGAGACCCTTAAGGCGAGCTCAACCAGAACACAAGAACCTGTGGATGTGATTGATCTATCCTCCAGCTCACCTACGCAAGTGGGTGATGCTACCAAAAAGGGGATAAAGTCTTTACAGCCACAGAACCTGGGAGTTCCTCTGAGAGAATGGACATTGAGGACTCACCATCCTCACTTGCAACTGTGCATTCTCAGCAACCTCCTCTAGTTCACATTGATGTGGACTACACAGACTCCTTCATACAGAGTCTATTTGAGGATGGGATACCAAGGGCTATGTCACCTCCATCATCCTTCAATCACACATCATTGGATGGAGTATGACAACAACTGGAAGGCCCTCATCATCATAAGAGTTCAAGGACAGCAAAAAGTCTTCAACTTTCAGACCTTGAACTACTATGAAGGTCTGGATCTAGTCAACATGCCACTTGTCAACCCAAACCAATCAAGACAAGCTGACAGACTGGCTAAAAGAATCCAAGACAGGATCATTGTAGAGTTCAGCCTAAGAAGGAGACTAAGGCAATCAGGCAATGTCATCGGTCAACTGGATGTTGAGGCAGACCCTAAGATTAGCTTCATAGGGGAAACCTTGACTGAAGGCCTAGTGACAGAACCTGAGAGCCCTGTCTCATCATCTCCAACTGCTGCAGAGATCCATATTCCTTCTGAGACACCTGCTGGTGAAGGTGCTTCTCAACCTCTCTCTGGCCTGAGCTCAGATGCTGCAACAAGCAATGAAGACCAAAGCTCTCTCCACCCTGATTCACAAAAGTCTGTGAGTGACAAAGGGAAAAGAAAGTTGACATGTAAGGAGATTAGGAGGAGAGAGAGAAAGAGGAAAAGGAAGCTGAGGGGAGAAGGTTCCTCTTCTAGGTCTTCAAGACTCATGGAGTCTGCAATCAGGGCTGCCCCCAGATCAGATACTCAAAATGATGAGTTAAGGTAGTCAGGATTAACTATCTGCAGACTAGGAACTATGACATAGATAGTGTCATCTCTCTCCCCTTGGATGAGCTAAATGAATTGGTTGACCTGGAAAGGTCAAGAGAGAGAAGAGAGGCAGAAGATGCAGAACTCCTAGTACAAGTCAAAGAAGAGAGAAGAAGAAAGACTGTACAAAGATATGCTGCCTTCTCCCCAGTTCAAGAAAGTCCTGTGCAAGAGGATGTGGTTCAACAAGAACCTCAGGTAGACAGAGAAGAAGATGAATCAAGATGATCAACTACCTGAGTGCCATAGGCTTCTACCAGTAGATGCATTTCTTCCCGCCCTATGACTATGTTGAGTTTGAGTATTTAAAACAACTTGAGCTTGAGATAGTCAAGGACAAAAGACAACAAAGAAGAAGCTTAGGAAAGAAGCTGCAAAATCAAGAGCCATCATCCAAAAGAGTATGAAGAAGTCTGCTGATAGGCAAAGGATGATGAGCTTCTTGAAGCTCTATGGATTCTCCGGAAGGAGACTCGGTCCCATGTCTCTGTCCACTATGGATGGCATATTAGGGTGATCAAGCAGAAGATTAAAAGTGGAGAGCTCACTGATTTACACTCCACTCCAAGTCAAGCTCCACCTGAAGTGGAGGTTGGTTGAACGAACAACCAAAGACAACACAACCTGGACCTCCTTCTGAGACTCAGCAAGCTTCATCTTCTGATCCACAGCAGGGTCAACCTCCTCTCCTTCTGAGCCTGAGAGAGAGAAGTCCAACTGAGACAGACAGCAGAGATCAATCTGGTGCTGCAGGCCAGTCTTCTCAGTTAAAATTTGGAAAGAGAAAGAAGAGGATGGCTTCTAAACCAAAGCCAAGAAAAAGAAGACTGCATCCTCTTCTAACCTCAGGAAGAGTCAGAACTCCTGAGGATGTGCAGCCAGAGGCTCAACCAACTCCAATTTTAGTAGCTCCTCTTGCATCAGGAAGACCCTTTTGTCTTGGACATACACCACAAATCCAGAAAGGTGGCATGTCATTAGAGATCAAGGCTTTGAAGACACTATACATGGCAAGACATGTTTCAATTGCCTCTACATGATCTCTTTGACATGAGAAGATACTTCGACAGTTTGAAGAATCCTGATCATCCTTAAAGAAAGGAAGGGTATCATTCTAATGAGGACTGTTGATATCTAAAGTCTTCTAGTGTTTTGGTAGCATCAGCCTAGGGGGAGTTTGTAGAGACTAATGAAGAGGCTGATGCAACCCGAACATCCAAGGCTTATTCTGTTGCACAAGTTCTGAAGTAGAATGCT
>CM046456.1:69898812-69941312 GCA_025506515.1 Flaveria trinervia | reverse complement strand
TTTTCATATTTCTTGGGTATGAAATGGATTTTGGTTCTTCAGTCGGTTAATTTGAAATTTGTTCGTATTTCTAGGCGATTAAGTTAGTTAACAAAAGCCTTGAGGTCAAAGTTGAAGATTTTTGGGCTATTTCCATATTTCTCGTATATTAAATGTTTAGATTTTTGAAGATTTGTGGTTTAAGCTTCTTCATATTTTCTACTATTGTGGAAGGTAATGCTTATGTTGACGAAAGCTAAAATTTCATAGGGAAATCTTTAAGTTGAAAAGCACTAATTGATATAATTCATCATAAGAAGGTTCCAAGAGATTTAACGAAGAGGAACAAATCGGAAACTATAAAAAGCATGTGTTGAACCACATGGTAACTTAAGAGTGCATGGTTGGTAGTAAGTTTCGAGGAGAAAACCATAACATCCATATAAGTTTCTCTTATTCTTAATATTTTAGGCGTTTACCATGTGCTAATTTGGATTCTTCACCACATTTCTCGCCATTTGTTGACAATGAAGCAAAAGAGTATGCATCTGATTATGCAGAACTATAAAAAAAGATACAAAAGAAAAAATCCTTCCAATTCTATGTGGGGAACAAGATGATATTCATCATACCTGTAAGGCCTCGATTTTAAGAGAGCTCACAATTGATCATTCATAACATAAAAAAATTATTATATAAGATGTAGCAACGGAAAACTTAAAACATTCATACCATGCCATAAAACACAGTTGTAAATTACATTTGTTCTTGAAATTTAGATAGTAACATTGTTTCTCTCAAAGTCGAAACATGACTAAAAAAATATGGGAATGCCAGACTCCAACCACCAAGTAGGTCCAACCTTCCTACCACCCTCAGCAAACATTATTACCTGCCAGCTTAAGCATACAAAGTTAGTGTTATTGAGTATGTTATAATTGAAATAATATAGAAAATATACCTTTAAATCCTTTTATAATGAATACAAAGTCATCATACATAATAGTCAAGTGGCTTATAACATTTATTTATCATGTTTCTATCTTTTTTTCTCTTATTATCTTTCCTATTTCATCATCTATGATTGCACAAAGTAAGAGCCTACATGTAAGAGTTATACTTAAAGGCTGATGCAACCAAAGTTCTCTCAACATACACATGTGAAGTACAAGAAAGTTATTTCAAAAGACTTGATACAACTCAATGAAATACACTAAGTATCAAATCTTCCGAAGCTAAAAGACCAATTATTTCAAAGCCAAAGATGAAGTCTTCCAAAGCCAAGAGACTGATTTCTTCCAAAGACAGAAGGCATGCTTTCTCTGACATGCTTCTGACAAAAGTTGAACCGCTTTTTGTTGTCATCTCTGAATACTCACCGACTTATATAAGTTGGCGAAAAATCCATACTTTTGTCAGTTGTAGATTAAGGTCTTAGAGTCTGTAACTTTCTATCTTTGTACTTTTATCATTTTTGTAATAGATAAGGATATGAGCTATGACATGTGATACTCACTAGTAAAAAATCTAATAAGCCTTTTGACTTACATTGATCTTGTTGTATAGATTAGTGTTCAAGCTGGCTTTCAAAGTATGGCCGACTGTAGGATATAGTATAAAGTATCTCAGGTAACAATCCTTAGGACTAAGCTTTGTAACATTTTGTAAAACACTTGAGAGTAATATGTATCATTCTTGAAAATCATATACTTGTTTTCTTCGTTTGTTCTTTACTTATGTTCATTATTTCACTTAAGTGGTTCTCTGTTTGATCTGTTAAGTGAAACAATTAACATAAGTAAAGAACAAATGCCAAGTCTCTTCAACCTTGTGAAACTGTTGCACTAACCCCTTCACCGTTCCTACACTACATCACATTGTTGGCAACAAATGCCAAACCCCTACCAGCAGAACATAAAAGTGGTTGCTAAACCCTGACCGTTGACCCACACTATTAGGCATGAAGCCTACTCATGAATAAAGGTCTTTTCATATCATTAGTGAATCTTAAGATTTAGACACTAGATGGCATCCTCATAGGCCGAAACAACCACACATTAGTTGACTAACCATAACATGGTTGTGCACCACCATTTATTTTTCTTGCAAGAGTTTTCATCATCACTAGGGTTTTGGGTACATTTATTAAATTTCAATGTCATTATGTTCATTTATTAATGTTTCACTTTAATCATAAGTAACACTTATAGTGTATCCTTTCATAAACATCATATAACATAGAACATTAACATATCAGCCATATAATAAACATAAGATAACCTTTATACCATAATATTAGCAATGACCCCACTAAAATTTTATAAGTAATACTTATTATGCGTATTAGTTCCTACACTTAGGTATCTTTTTTTAACAAATGCCGATGTAAGGGACTAATATGGGTTTTAAGGAAAAAATACGGGTGTTAAGGAACTAATGCAGCTGTTTAAGAACACATGCGCGTGAGGTAAGCCTTCTGTCCAATTACAAACTTAGTTGCTTTATGACATAATCAACTCATGCATGACTCTAATCGATGGATTTAGTTTTCATTAAGCTAGCATTCACGACAAGAACACACCATGCATCATACATTATTTTAGATCTTATTAAAACTTTGTAATTTCATAAAAATGGCACCTTTATCATAGAAAACATAAGTTATAAAGTATTTAACATACAAGTATGCATATTAGCGCTAAAAGAGTGTAAACAATGTAAACAAGTGGATCTAAAACTCACCCTTACAAGCCTTCAAGCAAAACCCTAAACTCGAGAGCAAAACTTAAGATCTACATGCATGCACACTTAAGCTTTTAACTTTACACAAAAAACGCATAGATAAAAACTTAGGAGCTTCGATCTATTTAAGATATAAGAGGAAGTACAATAAAAAATCATACCTTTAATTAATTCCTTCACTTTCTTTCTCTAGAACCAATGGGAGCTTTCTCTCTCTAGAATATGGTTTATTTGAGGGTGCATGAGAGTGAGAGGTTGGCGGCCATCTTCTTTTATACCCACTCATGGGCATATATTTCACTTTTCCCACTTTTACCCCTTTCACTTAAATAAGTCCTTTTTCTTTTCATTTTCTTTTCTCTTTTAAGATTTTCAGGTGTTACAATACCTAAAATCAACTTGTTGAAGGGTCATTGACAAGATAAAAGTTAAAGAAGTAAGTAACATCTTTTTCATAAATTGTACGCATATGATATTAACGAGTGAGCCACATGCCTAAGCAAATCCTATGAACCGTTCGGCTAACAATGAATAATGGGGAACTGATTTTTTTGTGCACAAGGCTTTTAATTGGACTTTCTTTCCCATGCATTTTTAGGGTTTGAAAAAAGATATTTTTTGTGCTACATAGATACAATTCACCAATTATGACCAAAATTTAGTTCTAACTATTTTACACCTGCCTAGTACGCGTGTATTTCAACGTCATCATACCATAACTTTAATTCTTTTGATTTTAAACAAAAACAATAAGTGAAGTAGGTGAATATATTTAGGATAGTTAGTACATAAGAATTAAAAATCCTAACATAGAAAACAACCATAAAATGTATGTCCACCCAATCATCCTAGAGTAAAATAAGTGTTCACCGTCCCGTTAATCATAATCCATCAATGTTCCATTATAACCATCTAAAGCGGTTTCAAATTCAACACTAATAAAACCAAAACCAACATACGTTTAATACCAACAATTATAACCACTACAAAACATCAATAAAGAAAAGCTCAAATCATCAAAGTTGCCTCATCCCTAAATTTTCTTTCGTAGTTGCATATACCTAACCACTTTCATATCATTCTTGTTGCCACTAGAAAACATCTATAAAAAAAATTCTCACATCATTCGACTATGAGAAAATAAAAGAAAAAAAATTCTAAGAAAGAACATGAGTTTTTACCCAATATCGAACATGATTTTTACCCAACATCTATAGAGACGCATGTTGGTGTGCAACTTGCTGCACTACAATCAACATTGTTGCATTTAAAAGTTTGCTAGTACTTTCAATAAGAGTAAATGAGTTAATCTTTAAAAACAATATTCATAACAGAAGACCTGCTTTAATATGTCAGTGTAGACGTTTAAAGAGTGCATAACTAGCCCATGTTGTTTTGTTGCTAAATTTTAGGTTGTGCAGCAAGTGCACCCCATAATCATAGCAGTTAATTGGCCAAAGATAATCATTGAAACCCACCTTGAAACTATCAAAACTGATGAGTTTAAACAATCAGGATTTGATTTCAGCTTAATCCAATGACTAAGATGATTTCTACCAACGGTTACACTTATCACATGTAATATAATATATAATGACAAGTTAGAGCTAATATAAGTAAATATATTATTGGTAAGGAGTTACTACTACAATGGAACAAAATCTCAGGCAAGTCCATTTAGGCATCACACGAGTCTCTTCATGAATTCAAATCATACAACATATGTAATGTATTAATAAATACATTTATGGTAATGTATTTGTCTGTGGATGATACTAATGCAAGTGAATGTGACGTGCATGTATGTAGGAAGGGAGCTTAAGATGAAACATATTTTTCATAGCTACATATTTTAAAGGTCAAACATATTATACTTCATAGAGTGTAAAGGTGATACTAAACGTGTAAGAAACTATATTCACTAGAATTTTGAGCGAATAGCAATATAGTTGTAAATATGAAGTTGAGTGCCTAAACTTTAGGGTGTTCGGCATTGATAATCAAGGTCAAGTGTTTAGGTATAGTGAAATGGGATCCGCTATCGTGGGAATCAATAACTTCTTTAGTAAGGTACCTACAACCAAAATGATTATGATATGATTTTTATTGGTTATTTTAGAACTATATGTTTAGGATGTTCAAGAACTACCAACCTATCTTATAATCAATATGGCAATTTTTGGATGTTCTGAGTTTCTTATTATTATTAGCTTTAGGCCGCTTTCTCTATTCTTGATTTTTGTTTAATTTCATCATTCTTAACTCAGTTTAATATGGGATTGAATTTGCATAATCATGATATATATACCTAAAACGTAAAATGGCTCCCCAAACATTGCATTTGCTAACGACAACAAAGATAGAGATGAGCATGAAGCAACTAATTCCATAGGTTAACTCTGAATTTATATTCATGGGCTTTTGCTTCTTTGATCATGATTACAACTTAATTCAAATGGGGTTTTATCAAACACATGATTACAATGAATGAGCACTCAGATTGGTTTGCTTCCATTGATATCGAATGATGAGAATTTATTTGGACTTGTAGCTTTACAATGATTTTGTTATCATGTATTTGGACTTTATATAAATATCTATGTTTTATAAATATGTTCATGTTAAACACTTAAATAACCTCTAATTAAGAGCACAATATTTTAGGTTTAGAAAACCTGTTTAAAAACAATAGACCATTTCATTTTGATTTTATACTTTCTATCTAAAAGTATAGAAAGTGAAATTTGTTTATTTGATGTGCTCATCAGATATACAAAATTTACTTTCTATACAATGAAATTATACTATTTTATCACTTCCTGTTATTTTCTTAAGCTAGCGTTTTGTTGATAGTTATAATAGCTTTTCAAGATGTGAAAATTCAATTTTTGTATTGATGAATGATTATACTCGAGATTCTAATTAAATCTTTTAAATCTTTCATGCAAAGTTGTGGAAAGTCAGAGACATTTAAACTACAATACATTAATGTTAAAAAAATTCAACTGTGATGCCATTCCCTGTCAAACATGTTTCACAAGTTTTAGATTGCCAAATTGATAGCTACACAAGTTATAGATTTCCTAATTGATATGATAGGCTGTATAATTAATTTAATACAATAGTTATTGTATATTGGTGGTGTTACATAGATGTTTAATGCTAAAGAAAATATATTGATTATGGCCATACATAAATTTTAGTTATATGTATATGGGTCTCCGCTACATTACGCAGGGTAACTTTCTAGTTATTATTATTAATATGTTGTTGTTGCTACAGCTGCGGCTACTATATTGTTATCCTTATCATTATTAGTATTGTTATTATTATTATTATTATTACGACCACCACTACAACTGCCACCATCACTGCCATCATCACGAGGACCGCCACTATCAGTACCCTTATCACTACCACTACTACACCACTACCACTACCTTTACCTCTAACACTACACTACCCCTGCCACTAAACTACTACTCTAATATTGTTACTATTATAATTACTATTGATGTTACTAATATTTTGTTACAATTACTATATTATTACTATTGTTATCGTTGCTGTTACTATTATAATTACTATGACTCTCCCATTTCCCCCTTAGTTAGTCATCCCCACCATACCTCCCCTACCATCGCTATCTACCGCTACTGATGATCGTGACATCACCATAACCACTGTGAACCACAAGACCATCAACATCACTAAAACCACCATCAACTACAACCCAAATCGGATGAATAAATTGCATGTGTTTAAAGAATACCAAACATATGAAGAAGAATTCATGTTTAGATTTTTCAGCTTGGACCAATAACCACCACCACCATTGTTCAACCTCCCCCGTGACAACGATTGATCCTTCATCATATTGATCAACTGGTTCATACATATATGAGAGTTACAACTCTTTATAACCTGTTTTAATTGACTCATTACCGATTTTCCTACCCCATACTCATAATTTACGATTGATTCATCAATACTAGGGGTGAGCAAACTAGAATTTCTACGGGAACGGACATAACTGGATGGACCTAATCGTCCAAAACGAGTTGTACTAATATAATTTTGTTTCCTTATTCATATATTATGCATACGATTCTGTAAGGCCCCGTTCCCGGGACGTTTACAGTTGGATCCTCATCGCACATAAAACATATAAATACATTTGGCTTATGAAATTATTGCAGCAGAAACATAAAAAAATTAACTTTTCATATCATTACAAATACTTTTGCAAGTAAATACAAGCGTTCATTTCAAAACATCATTCGTTCGCATTACAATGCAAAAACATTAACAAAAGAATGCCATTCAAAAGAGCTGAGTAGCCGCCTCGTGCCATCCTCAGCAACGTTTACTTGCCAACTGAAAATGTAAAAAGTAGGGGGCTTGCATCTCATAAACACCCCGTAGTTACAGCCTCGGGCCGCCTCCGGTGCATGCTCTTATTCTTCCTTCTCTTCATCATCAGAGAGAACCGTTTCCGGCTTTGGTTGCTCCCGTCCTCCCAAGGACCCGTTTCTCTCCTTTCTTTCCCCTTCCCTTACTGCCTTGATCACTTCGGTCACCATAGACGGTAGAATCATCTGCATGACCTGATGAACTTCCTCCACCACAACCTCCTTTATTGAGGCTCTCAGATTGGCGCTCTCGTCGCCACCCTCCGGATGAGGGGTCTCTGGTTCTTCATGAACCACCTTCTCAACTCTGGGTCTCCCTCTCTTGGGTCACAGAGCAGCACCTGACCTCCAACATGAGAGGCTTTCGAAGATCTACCACCGGCCATCATACGCACACTGAAAGATTCAAACACCCACACAATCATTCAAGGGAACAACCCAGTTTATGTCTAGTATAGTAAGTCCCTAATTACAGTGGCTAGTTGTGATTAGCCACTTACTTTACTCTTCATACCCCAAGCATTACCTGTCCTGACTACATCAATATTTAAATCTACATACAACACATAACCACATACCATGCGCACATAAAACCGGTTAACTTTACGAAAATACCTGATGGCACGCGGCTACTCAGATTGGCATCCCATTCCTATTTCGTCCCATTCTCAGTTTAAGTTAAGGTTTATTTTGAAATTTTACCCATTTCACTTAAACTTTGGCTCTGATATGAACTTGTAAGGCCCCGTTCCCGGGACGCTTACAGTTGGATCCTCATCGCACATAAAACATATAATTACATTTGCTTTATGAAAATATTGCAGTGGAAACATAAAAAAAACTTTTCATATCATTACAAATGCTTTTGCAAGTTAATACAAGCGTTCATTTCAAAACATCATTCGTTCGCATTACAATGCAAAAACATTAACAAAAGAATGCCATCCAAAAGAGCTGAGTAGCCGCCTCGTGCCATCCTCAGCAACGTTTACCTGCCAACTGAAAATGTATAAAGGTCAGCGTCGCTGAGTGAATTCTAGTTTTATAATAAAACATACATTTCAATCGGTAAAATCGTTCTTTACTTTCTTTCAAATCATATTGCGCTTTACATTCATTCGTGATCATACATCATATGTACACTTTGATAAAATAATTATTATCTTCCATTACATTTGTTAACCTCGTTCATTTTATACGTTCGTCCTTTCGAGTCTGTTGCGACAACAGGGTCGCTCACCTCATTAACAATCACAACTATTTGCACGCTTTCCGAGTTTGTTGCAACCATAGGGGAGCTTACCCAATTGCCAATTTCAACGATAGCACGCTATCCGAGTCTGTTGCAACCATAGGGTCGCTCACCTCATGGCAACCTCATGATAGCTCGCTATCTGAGTATGTTTTTGTAGGTATCAATTTATTTTGGGTGTTGATTTTCAATCATGTGCTCGATCTGGCTCCTACTTTTCTTGATATTAAGTCGGGTGATGACCCTATGCTAGTATGCATAATGGATTGTTGTGATTTACCTTCGCTTGAGAGGCCTTAGATGGTTCTTCCTCAAAAAGCAAAGCGGTAATTGAAGTTGCTTTTATAAAAGTAAAAGTAGAGAAGGTTGTCCATGAAAACCACACCAAAAAGCTGGTTCATAAGACGTGACCACGCAATGATAAATCTGATGTTGATGAGGTAACTTCCAAGCTTATTTTAGTGAGGAAACTAAGAGAGACCACTAAAGAAGCCGCCATTGCTAAATAAGAGGAGAAAGACAAGTGAGTGGGGTGGAGAAATTGAACAAACCATGAGGCCATATGACACCTAAGCTAGTATTTTCATTTCTCTTTTAGCATTTATCTGCTTATTTTAATATTGATTAAGAATTCTCCTATTTTGGATGTTATAGTCAAACTTTCTAAGACCACGTCTGAGAAAGTCACTCAAATAGTAGATCTAGAGAAGTGCATGAGTAGGGGGATCTTCGGGATAATGTGGCGACTTCTAATACTCCTATTTATGTTGCTGAGAAAACTACCAAAAGATTTGGACACTCCCTCGTCTAAAGAAATGGCTGATGCCTTATTAATGTTTCTGGGAGACCATGTCGTGATTTACATAGGGAATGTTGGACCCTGAAAGGATCATACAGGCCAATTCAATTAGTGAGTTAATGGTTGTTCTGTTGATAATCCCACAAGTCCAAGTATTAATGCGGATGAAGAATCTGCATAGAAGACAAGTATTGGCAAACCGCATTTGTATATGCGGAAGACATAGAACAAATGCTGACAAGTGTTTGTTCTTTCGCATTAACAAATACGGATAGCCTAAAAGAAATGCTGACAAGTTTTGTACATCCGCATTAACTAATGCGGGATGCCCGACAACAAATGTGCATAAGTGTTTGCTCATCCGTATTTGCCAATGCGGATGACCAAACACTAATGTTGAAGACAAAAGAAGAAATGTTGATCAAAATCAACTCATCCGCATTAGTCAATGCAGATGAACAAAAGAAATGCTGATGCAGACTTAGACGAGTTCTGATGTATAGGTGAGGAGTAGTTTAGTCATTTTGTAAAAGGCATCTTGTCAGCCTATAAATAGAATAGAAAACCTCGTATGTGAGGTGACTGTTGATAGACAATCAGAATATTTTTGTTTAGTCTTATGTTCTTACGGTGTATTATTACGATTTAATGCTCAAGCCCTAGCATTTATTGTAATCAATCACCTTTATTAATACAAAGTGCATTTATGAGTATTTCTTGCATTCAATGTTTCTTGATTGTTTGATTCCGCCATACAATCATTAACTCAATCATCATATTCGATCCTTGTGAGAATATCAATCTCACAACCCAGTCAATTGGTATCAGAGCTTTGGCTTTCGGTTCTTTTTCAAATCTTCCTAGATCTGAACAGAACTCGATTGATCTAGTGATTGATTTGCTAATAGAGTGTTCTACTACCTCTACTTAGTAAACTGCAAAAATCTCTTAAACGATCATTGTTCATTTGAACTAAACTTTAAGAACAAACCCATGAACAGTCATTACAACAGAAACATATAAATAGCTTCAGATCTGGTTACACATAAAACTGTTTGGACTATTTGGACTAAGCTAAACTTAACAATTAAACTAAGTTGTATTCAGCAAAGTTAAACGACAACTAGTTAAAATGGATTCACATAGTTTCTCTGAACTTGGTCATACTCCAAAACCACCCATGCTTAAACACAAATCTAAGTTTAAGCAATGGGAAATCAGATTCATGAACTATATTACAGGTGTAGATCCGGACTACTGGATTTCAATATGTAAAGGCCCTCACATTCCAGTGACTCTTTCTACAGAACAACCACAAGAATTTCTATTGAGGATCTCACACTTGATGATGATGACTATAAAAAGATAAAAGTTGATCTCAAAGCTTATTCTATACTCACTCAAGCATTGAAAATGGATATGCTAAAAAGATTATGTTAGGAATGTGTACGGATGGAGTACTAACTGATTTACGTGTATACCAACTCAAATAGTGCGCAATCCTATTTGATTGGCGATCCAATCAGAGAGAACGCACGTAGAATCAATCTTAGAATGAATCTAAATGTTAAGAATGATTGCAATACGATTAGGGCTATCTATGAACTTGGAACAGGGTCTCTAAGGTCTCTGGACGGCTAGGGTACAAGTAGGAGTCGAAATATTGAAAGTGTTTTTTTTCATGAATTAAGTGGTATTTATAGATTAGGGTTAGTCAATCGTACGACTGGACCAATAACATGGTTCAGTCGTGCGACTAAAGCATGGGACTGAGTCAATCACACGACTGAAGGTTCAGTCATGCAACTGAGTCATCCGTATGTCTCAGTCGTGCGACTGATCCAGTCTCCTGGTTCAGTCGTGCGACTGGTCCATTAGCATGAAGTATTCATGCGTATGGTCCATTAGAATGGTCCATTCGCATGAAAACTTCATACGACTAAGTTTGAATATTTTTCTCAATCATTACTTGTCTAAGATCTATTCAAACAACCACAAACCTATATAGTTAGTTCAATATGCGTTAATAAGTAATAAACATTGAAACATACACTGAAACATTTAACATTAAGATCATCAATCACATATTCTGTTTCATTCAACTCATACATTTCATTTACATTTAGGACATGACAGACATATTACATTAAAATCGTAACTAGGTACATATGTATCATCAGATTAGAAAAGTATGGAATGGCAAAAGCTGTTTGGGATGCACTGCTGCTAATATGTGAAGGTAGTAGTAAAGTTGCTGAAATTAACATGGATAAGCTTGTTAGTGAATATGAAACCTTTCATCACTCCAAGGGGGAGTCAATCTCTAAACATCTACATAGATTTATGCAGCTGGTAAATGACTTAGAGATCATGGGGGTAACTTATAAAGTCAAAGAACTAAACAGGAAGATGCTTCACAATCTTTCAAAAAGCTAGAAACAAAATGTGAAAATGCTGAAAAACACTCTTGATCTAGAGAGTACCACCTTGGATATCATGATTGCCAAGATAGAAGCACTGGAACTTGATGAGAGAAGCAAAAATCTTGGTGGACCCAGAGTTATAGAAGCTTATAAATTCCCTACAGATACCCACTCAGTAGAAAATGCTTTCATTACTAAGGATGATGATTTTCTTTCTTCAAGAGATCAAGTGAAGACAACAGGATTCATTGCAGCTCCACCAACTAACAAGTCATCAACATCATCACAACCAACAGGGTTCTCTATAACTCCCTCAACTACTCCTCATGATACAAGATCAGAAGACCAAAGGGCAACTTACAATGCCTTTGTTGCTAGCTTTGAAGCTTATCTGGGAGGCAGACTCACTTCTGCTTATCTGATCTGGGAAGACTTGGAAGAAATGGATCAAGATGATGTGGAAGAAATGGATCAAGATGATGTGGAAGAAATGGATCAAGATGATGTGGAAGAAATGGATCAAGATGATATGGAAGAAATGGATTTGTAGTGGCAAATGACTATGATTGCAATAAGAGCCAAGAAGTTTTTCAAAAAAGGAAGAAAGCTTAGCCTTAATGAAAACACCAAACTTGGATATGATAAATCCAAGGTGAAGTGCTTCAACTGTGGCGTGACTGGCCACTTCTCAAGGAATATAATGCTCCAAGAAGTAACAAAAATTTTCAAAGGAATTCTCAGTGCCAGTCATCTTCACAACCAAGCACAAGCTTTCACTCCAACAATCACCAATAGCAGTATCATCATCAACAACACTAACAAACTTATCAGAATCAGCCTCAACTAACTAATCAAGCTCATGGAAGCAGTCAGTCATCTTCAAATGCTCTTGTTATAAGCAAGATGGAGTATGTGATTGGAGCCTGTATGTAGAAGAAGTAAAGCCTTAATTCTAGATTCATGCACTCATGGCTCACATCAATGATGGTCCATCTCCCATGCCTTCTGAGGTAAAATTAACCTTTGTAGTGATAAATACATTACTGAACTACAAGGTTATCGAGAGCACAATCATAAACTGGCTGACAAAATAAAAGAAGAAAAGGTCAAGTCAGAGATGCTTAAGAGAGAAATTAAAGGATTTGAAATCAAAATTAAATATTTCATCTTTGATATTGAAAAAATTGCATGGTGAGAAGTCTACTCTTGTAGCTAAGAATGAGCAACTAACTGAAAAGTTAGCTCAATCAAAACGTGAACAAACACTTATGAAGTGAAACTCAAAAAGTTTCAATTGTCTTCAGTCAAGCTGCAAGAGATACTTGATTCATAAAAAGATCCCAAGGATATGTCTGGGATTGGGTATAACTCTTGTCCTCCACCCTATAATGACAACTACACTGTCATGCCTAAATCTGTTACACTCAAAGAGCAAATTGAAACTAATACTATTGAACCAAAAACAATAGTAAAACAAATCACAAATCCTCAAAAAAACCAAATGTTTACATTAATACAAATGAGGAGAAAATCAAATTAGGTCGCCCAATTAAAATCAAGAAATGTTCAGATAAGACAGTGAATGTCATTAAACCAACAAGCCCAATAAAGGCCATTGTCCCTTTTGTGAGATTTATACCTGCTTTTCCAAAAGGAAAAAAGAAAATTGTGAAATCAGTGAAACCTTTTGCTGAAAGAAATTTTGATAATGAGATTAAATCTCCAAAAAATTCAAGCAAATCAGATAAGGTTTCACTACAAAAGAAACACAAGTGCTCACTGGTTACAAGATCTAAAATTCAGTTAGACCCTCAATCTTCAAAATCAAGACAAGGAATAGGTTTTGACATATGTAACAAGCAACATGTTGATCAGTTTGAGCAAGAAGTAAAGAAAGGGTTGAGGAAACAAAAACAGTCTAAAACAGTCAACAAAAGTAGTGTTGCGAAGCAAACTACTAACAAGGCTGATTTTGATTCCTCCCCTAAACCAAAGATAGTGACTCAGTTAAGAACAAGTAAATCAACTAAGCCTCCTAAAGCAAAATCAGATTCAAGAAACAAACATATGTATTGTGACATATATGACATGTTTAATCACAAAACAGAAGAGTGCTTTTTCAATCAATATTGTTCTATTTGTGACATGAACAATCATTCCACTGAAAACTGTATTTCAATAAATATTGTTCAGTCTGTGATATGAACAATCACAATACATCTGACTATTACTTCATCAGAAGGGATTGAGAACTCCCCAAAACAAACCATCTCAACAACATCATCTGTGAAACCCACTGTCACATTTTCATAACAATCAATCTAGGATGTCTAGATGAAATAATGGCAAGAGTAACATGAAAGAATTGGGGAAGATTCAAAGAAACAAACATCATAACATTAAGCAAAAGTTTGATCTTCCCAAACCAAAAATGATATGTGATAATAAAAAATGGGTCAAATTTCTTCAAAGAAATAAAGACCAAAGGTTTCATTACTCCTTTGACTTTTCAGTTGATATTGATGAGATGACACAATCAAAATATCATCAGAAATATCCTAGAACTCCTCTCTCTAAATCACAGTTTCAAGGAAAATATAAAGAGCTCAATATCATGGATAGGAACGGGAACCCAAGACCATTATGGCTTGGGTTTCATATTCTAATTAGTTCTAATAGCTTATGGTATGTGGACAGTGGATGTTCCCGACAGTGGATGTTCCCGACAGTGGATGTTCCCGATAGTGGATGTTCCCGACACATGACTGGAGATCATTCCCTCCTTCATGAATTCAAGTATATACAATAAACTACTGTGGCATTCAGAGGAGATTCACAAGGTGAAAGAATTACCGGTGAAGGATCTATGACAGATGGGATGCTGAGCTTTGATAAAGTGAACTACTATGAACAACTAAACTTCAATCTTCTAAGCGTGCTTAGATCTGTGACAAGAAATATTCAACTCATTTTACCGACACTCATTGCTACATTATGAAACTAGGATTTTAGATTTCTGAAGAATGGGTTGTCCTAAAGACAGTGGGGATGAATAAAACCTATGTCTTAAACCTGAATTCTACAACACCAATAGAAGAGACATGTCTTCTGTCTAAAGCATCATCTGATGAGTCTTAGCTTTAGCACACACGTTTGGGGCACACAAACTTTAAAAAACATGAACAGATTGGTCAAAGGAAACCATGTCATTAGTCTTCCCTAAAAAGAATTTCTGTTTGTTGATCACTGTTTAGCGTGCCTCAAAGAAAAACAACATAAATATTCTCACAAACCAAAGCTGGTGAACACAATCAATACTCCATTGAAGCTACTTTATATGGATCTGTTTGGACCAACTCATGTTATGAGTATTGGAAAGAAACAATATTGTTTGTGATCACTGATGACTTTTCAAGATTTACATGGGTTTTCTTCTTAGTTCATAAAAATGAGGCATCCCAAATAATAAAAGACTTTATCATAAAAATGAAAATCAACTTGATCATAAGGTCAAAACAATAAGAAGTGATAATGGAACTAAGTTTAAAAATGAAGACATGAGTTTATTTTGTGCAACCAAAGGCATTGCTCATCAATTTAGTGCAACTAATACTCCTCAACAAAATGGGGTAGCTGAAAGGAGAAATAGAACATTGATTGAAGCAGCAAGAACAATGCTAGCCGATGCTAAACTGCGAATTATCTTCTAGGCAGAGGCAGTTAACACATTGTGCTTTGTGCAAAATCAAACTCTAATTATAAAAGAAAGTAACATGACTCCATATGAACTATTGTTTCACAGAAAACAATTTATTGGATTTTTTAAGTCATTTGGTAGTCGTGTCTCAATATTAAACACCCAAGACCATTTGGCAAAATTTTCATCTAAGTCTGATGAAGGATTCTTTGTAGGTTACTTTTCTATTTCAAAGCCTTATAGAGTGTTTAATCCTAGATTAACATTATTGATGAATCAACAAATATTTAATTCAAGGAACACTTATTTCCCAAATCTACAAATGATCCTGACCGGTTGTTTGATATTGACTCATTTACAAATTTTTTTGATTAATTTCACTTGTCTGATGCAGGAAACCTACATTCAGCTGAACCTTCTTTAGGTGTATAAAAAAGAGATGACTTTCTATTGATTCCTCCTACCTTTGAGCAACTGAATGATGATGTTCCACTCCAAGATGATCTTTTTAGACAACCATCTCAAAACCAAAGTGTTTCAACTGAAGCTGGTCCCAGCTTATTACCATCACATTCAGAAGATCTATCAACTGAGATCAGAAATCAAAAGCAAGCTATTCCTCCAGTTGAAATAGAAAGAACATCAAATGATGAAAGCAATCAAAGTGCTACTAATGCTGAAGTAGTCACTGAAACAGAATTTGATTATCTTCATAACTCCCCAACAGTACAAGATGAAGGTGCCTCTCACCATATCAAACTGAGTGTCTCCAATCTTGATGTAACCATTGCTGGTGACTCAATTCCAACCACCAAAATACACAAGAATCATCTAATAGAAAGCATCATTGGTGAACTTAATGAAAGGGTGACAAGAAGTAACTCAAGTATTGCAAACATCTATTTGTTCTCATGCTTTCTTTGTCAAATAGCACCCAAAAACATCAAAGAGACTCATGAAGATAATAGTTGGATTGAAGCAATACATGAAGAATTAATGCAATTCAAGAAGCAAGAAGTATGACAAATGTTAGATCTTCCCGAAGGACAATACCCTGTCATTACCAGATGGTTGTACATAAACAAAACTAATGATAGAGGGATTGTCATCATAAATAAAGCAAGACTAATGGCATATGGTTACACACGAAAAGAAGGAATTGGTTATGTCGAAGTGTTTGTACTAGTTTCCAGATTAGAAGCAATAAGAATCTTTCTTGCATATTCAGCATCCGTGAAGTTTATTGTTTATCAAATGGATGTGAAATGTGCTTTCTTGTATGGAAAGATTGCTGAAGAAGTCTATGTGAGTCAACCACCTGGCTTTGAAGATCCTGATTTCCCTCATAGGGTATACAAGCTTGACAAAGCCCTGTATGGTCTTCATCAAGCTCTAAGAAAGTGGTATGAGACTCTATCATCTTTCCTTCTTGAACATGGATATGAAAGAGGAAAGATTGATCAAACTGTATTTAGAAAGAAAAGAGGAAGAGACATGTTGCTGATCCAAATCTATATGGATGATATCATTTTTTGGCTCGACAAACAAACAACTCTGTAAAGACTTTAAAGACCTTGTGCATTCAAAATTTCAAATGAGTGCAATGAGGGAACTCATATTATTTTAAGAGTTCAAGTCCTACAAACAACAAGTGGAATTTTCATCAATAAATCAAAATATATGGAAACAATGTTGAAGAAATTCCACTTTGCTGACTGTCAGACTATCAGAACACTTGTTGATACTAAAGTGAAGATCAGACCTAATCTATAAGGCAAATCAGTGGATCAGACTCACTATCAATATATGATCGGTTCACTTATATATCTAACAGCTAGTAGGCCTAATATTATGTTTGGTGTTTGTGTGTGTGCTAGATATCAAGCTGATCCTAAAGAATCTCATGTGAATGTTGTCAAGAGGATATTCAGATGTCTTAAGGGCAAACCAGCTCTTGGTTTATGGTATCCAAAGGAAGGATAATTCAATCTCTATGCCTTCACTGACAGTGATTATGGAGGATGCAACTTCAATACGAAGTCCGCTTCTGGCGGTTGTCAATTTCTTGGTCCCAGACTGGTCTCTTGGCAGCGCAAGAAGCAGACAAACGTATCCATCTCAACAGCAGAAGTTAAGTATATTGCAGCATCAGCTTGTTGCTTTCAAGTTCTCTGCATTCAAAACCAGATGCTTGATTATGGTTTTAACTTCTTACATACCCTAATTCACATTGACAATACATCAGCTGTTTTTATTACAAATAATCCAGTTCAGCACTCAAAAACCAAACACATTAAAATCAGATATCATTTTTGAGAGATTATGATTAAAAAGGATTAATCAAATTGATTCAAGTTCCAACTGAAAATCAATTAGCTGATTTATTCACCAAGGCATTTGAACCTGGTAGGTTTGAATATCTAGTTCAATCAATTGGCATGATTAACCTTGAATAAACTCAAAACATCAAAAGCAACTTAAAAATATTAGAAAATCACAAAAAGAAGTCAATTTTGATGAAGAAAAGAATACTTGGGAAATGATATAATTACAGTCGTTATATCATTCAATGTGCTTAATTCAAAATTTGAAAGACTATCATGTCTTACTAGATATGCTGGTAGGCTCAACTTGGAAGAGAAGATACATGTTGTGATTATATAAAGTCTCATTCAATGGTGAAACTCTCATCATAGGGTACTGGTATGTATTGGCTTGTCTAAGTGTATGTGTGTGTAGTAACCTAATCACACCAGGTAATGATACTTTATGAATCTCTTTCATCTATATTAAGTTCCATCTTTGTTTTGCTAAGCAAAGACCTAAAGAAACAAGCACATAGTGCAGATGTATTGATCCAAAAGATTCCCAATGAGGAAAACATCAAAATTGGATGAATCTATAATAACAATACATTCCATATGAATGAACAAAAGAATCCAAACATGGATCACCTTCCAAAGTGAAGTGAAAAGAATCCTAATATGGATCATCATGAAAAGGATCAAAGTAAAAGAATCCTAATGAGGAATAGTGAAAATGAGATCTCATAACTTAAGTGACCTGGTAAATCAAGTTGTGAAAAAGTTCTACTATACATTACAAAAGATGGTTGATCAATTAAGGCTTCTATGTGTGAGGTACATGTTGAAAAATCAAACAAACAAAAACATGATAAATATCACATGCATTAAAATATTAACCAGGTATGAGTTTAAGAGGACAAACATACCTTAAATCAATAAGTTCATAAACATGTCCATTTTATTACAAAAAATGCACATGTGTAATGTAAGATTGATATGATCCCAACAAAAGGTATATTTCTTTCATTCTTCAATCAAAATCAAAATTAATTCATATTCAAAAGTTTTAAATCTTTAAAGTTTCTATCTAGATATGGATATAAACTTTAGGGGGAGTAATGTAAAATTTTAAAATTTTGACCTGTTTGTACAAATATTTACTCTCTTAAATTACTTTTTGAAAACATCTTTTCAAATCAAAAAAAGTCTGTCTGTGTTGGTGCAGAAGTTATACTATAGTATCTCAGCTTATGCATATTCTTGGAATCATAAGAAGCCTAAGATAAGTCAACAATGGGAAACTTTTATCACTTCTGATATACAAGTCAATCCAAGCAAGAATTGATAACCCCAACAATAGCTAACAACTTCATAAGACCATTCAATCAAAGACAATTCTTCATAACAAGAAAAACCAAAAATAAGAATTTCTCTACAAAAACATTAAGTTTTTATTAAGTTCGAAATTTAATGCGACAAAGTGCATTGGTTAATGCGGGTGAAGGTAACCCATGCATAGAATGCGGGTAAGTGTTTATATCAAAGTGAAACTAATAGGGACAAGGAATTTACTCTACTGCATTTGTGTCAAACAAGTATACATAAAAGTTTTAAAGTGTCAAAAGCCTATGCGGACAAAGTGTTCTACCGCATTTGTTAATGCGGAAGACATTTTCATTACCGTATTTGTTTTTTCTCATCCGCATTCTTGAATATGGGTAACATCAACTCATCCATGTATTTTCAAAAATGAATAAACAAGTGCTTATTCTCTTCTGTCACCATGGATGATGATCAAGAAATACGAACAACTTCACTGTTTAGCCGTATTTGTTGAAGTAAATGTGGATAAAGGAATTTTACTCTGCCACATTTGCTACAGTGGACAAATCCTGATTAACTTTGTTCAAAAGCATTTGCTACAGTGGACAAATGTTGATTAACTTTGTTCAACCATATTTGCTACAGTGAACAAATGCTTATTAACTTTGTTCAACCGCATTTGCTAAAGTGAACAAATGTTGATTAACATTGTTCAACCGCATTTGCTACAATGGACAAATACTGATTAACTTTGTTCAACCGCATTTGCTATAGTGACACATTCTTTTAAATTTTCTACTTCCGCATTTGTAACAGTACACAAATGCAAATGACCAAAACCTTTCTGCATTTGCTACAATGTAATTAAAAATTTGACCATATTTGTTCTGAAACTTGTAAAAGCCATTATTTGACTATTTAAAGCAATTGAAAAAGGTCATTTAATACTTTTCAAATTTGAAAGACTTTAAAGTGCGACGAGCAAAACACGTTGTTCTACATCAATCATCATCACCATTAACAACTTGTGTTCTAAGATTCATTTCATCTAATCAGTCCTCATTTTCGATTCTGTACAACATTAGTATCGAACAAAAGGTGAAAGTCTTTAAATTTTGTAACCTAAAATGGTGGACTTTTGAACTGATAATGAACATAGAACCCTAGGTCAATAAAGGAAAGTCAAAATCAGATTTGATTTGAGAAAAGATGAACATTTTCGACTTCAATGAGCATGCTAACTAAGAAGAATAACAATTAACTAGGAAACTTCAAAATCATGTTCATCGTATGAACAGAGCATAACAAAAGTTAGAAATGTTGAAATCAAATCTTGAACTGAAAGCTGAAAAAAGGTTAAATACATTAAATATTATCTCTCCAAACATGAAAAACAAAGTAATAGTGATTATTCATGATAACATCAAGTTTTGAAGTGATTCCTATGGAATAGTACCTTTGAACAATCATCTTTGACCATCAAAAGTCAACCTGATGAAACTTGCTTGATGTATGAATTCTGATAAATATTTTCAGCAATCTAACTCATATTCTTCTAATGCAGGGTACATGGCAAATCTCACCTGAAGCAAGCTCCACAATATCAGTGGTTATCTTGACCCTGATATACCTGAGGTGAAGGTCTTAAAGATATGATCCAATTCATTTATACTACAACAGTGGCTCATGCAATCACAGTTAGACTTGTCATTTATGAGAGATTCATAAGGTCTTTCTGGATTACTGCTGTAATGGCAGAGATAGAGGGTGAGAGAGCTCTATCTAGAAGGATCAATGATGAACATTCTCTAACAATCACTGGACAAACTGTGAGACAGTGTCTACAGTTCGGTGATGATGCCAACACCCCTCTAGAGCTTGAAGATGATGAAATGACCACTTTCTTTGCCAACATTGGATATGAGGGAGGATATGAAGGCAAGCAGATTGTGAAAGGCCTAGTTTCATCTCTATCAACATTGTCTGTCAAAGAGGAAAACAGGATGGAATGATATTCCTGTATTCACATCATCAACCATATGTGCTTTATGCACCAACAGGCCATTTAACATGTTTGCCTATGTGTTCAATGGTCTAGTATCAAACCTTCAGGAAGGAAGAAGACACATGTTTATGATGTATCCAAGGTTCCTACAATTTCTCATTAATGAAGCATTTCCTGACATTGTACTCGAAGGCCCTGTTATGGATATCCCTCATTATGATGCCAAGTCTTACAAGTACATCAAAAAGAGAGATCCCAGGAACTTTTATAGTGGAACCCATTTTCCTCTATTACCTTGGATGCTTCAAAAGATTATTCCTGAAGAACATACTGAAGAACAAGAGGCTGCTGCTGATAAGCCAAATCAAGAGGAAGAACCAACTGCTAATGATTAGCAAATTGCTGATGAGCAAAATGATGAAGGACAGAGGACAGTGTCACCCCAGGTTGATGTATGGGGTGATCTTCACACTGGGCCATCTGTTCATGAAACTGATATAGCCTCACCTTTCATGCCCTCACCCATACCATCACCTCAAAGAATACATATCCCATCACCACCAATATGTAAGGCCCCGTTCTCAGGACGCTCACAGTTGGTCAATCATTGCACATAAAACATATAATTTCATTAACTTAAATAAAATGTGGCAGCAGAAACATTAAAAACAACATTTTCATTTCATTATAAATGCTTTTGAAGATTAATACAACATTCGTTACAAAACATCGTTTGTTCGCATTACAATGCAAAAACATTAAACAAAATAATGCCATCCAAAAAGAGCCAAGTAGCCACGCCGTGCTATCCTCAACAACCTTTAAATGCCAACTGAAAACACATAAAAGTCAGCGTTGTTGAGTGAGTTCTACTTTTTATAAAACATTATATTACCTTTCATCCATTAAAACATTTTCTTACTATGGCACATGATCACACATCATATATACACCAAAGTAATAATTATTATCTTCATCATTATTCGTTTCATGCATTTCGAATGTTTTGCACATTTGGTACTTATTGTACTTTTTGTACATTTATCATCTTTCACTTTTATCTAGGTCCTATACTTAACCCCCCCCCCCCCCTCTTGAGCACAAAGCTATATCATCTAGGGTTAAGCACAAGGATCCCATATCCCACATATCGCATGTATCAAACGTATGGAGTAGTCACATAGACTAACTCCCCCTATGTGTGAACCCTTAAAGGTTAGCCAAGATTGCACGCTGTAAACACACAGTTGAGCTAATAGCTCTCAACGAGTTGTGAACGTCCTTTCATTATCTTGCATGACTTTTCATTCGTTCATTATGTTCTACTTCCATTATCTTAAATCTTTCACTTCATTAAGACAATACTTTACGTTCATCATAATAATCACACCACGTAAAGTCACGTCATCATACGTAATAAGGAACATAACATACATTCATATATAATCATCAAACATCATCAATCACACATCACATCATCTAAGACCTCAAAAAGTCAACTTATATAGCCCTCGGGAACCTCCCAAGTCAAAGCCTACTTTTACTACTTTCCCCAAAATCAAAAAATATTTCTAAGTCTTTAGGCGCATGGGCACTATGCAGACGCATTAGCACTATTGGGGCGTATGAGCAACACTTAGTCGTTTCTGGGCAATTCTAGGCGCATGGGCACTATACAAACGTATGAGTGCCTAGGCGCATGGGAATCCTGGGCGTCTGGACACTTAGAAAGTTTCAGCCTATTTCTAGGCATATAAGTACTATTCGGGCGTATGATGTTTTGGGCGCATGGGACACTTAAACAAGTATTTCTGTTAGGCGCATGAGCCACTGTTTAGGCGAATGAGAAGTCTAATTCACACTTTACATCATAAAAATCAGTCCCCAAACATCATATAACCTGTTCTAAGCTTAATCATACATTCTAAGCCTTAGAAACACAACCATAACATCATCAAACACATACATAGCCCAAAATCAAACCCACCCATAAACACATGCACATACACACATACAGGTATAAAACCCAACTTTTATAAAACGTTCATACATGTATTTCCAGCCTCAAAGCAGTTTAAAACAAGTAAAAAGGGGGTTCTAGAACTCAACTTTGCAGCCTATTAGGTATGACTTCTTTCAAACCCGTTTGAAATTAAGTTCAATCGCCTAGAAACCCACCAAATACATACTTGAACACACAAAACATACATAAGCTTATAACAACATCTTAAAATCATGAATTCTTATCTTGAATTCGACTCCTGCTCTGGTTCTTCAAAAACCTGAGAGTTTTCATCTTTCCTTTCTTTTTCTAAATAAAATCTGAATGTTGAGTGTGAAGAGAGAGTGATGGGCGGCCATGCCACCTTTATCACCAACTTTTAAGCCTACTGTCCTTTTGATACTTTTTACCCCTCAACTTGGGTAAAATGGTGTTTCTTTCTTTTTCTTCACTTCATTCTTTCTTTAATAACTTTAAAAGAATATCCAGGTGTTACAAGTCTACCCCCCTTATATAGGTTTCATCCTCGAAATCGGTTATTCCTCAAACAATCGGGGGTAATGTTGTCTCATTTCCTCCTCCGTCTCCCACGTAGACTCGGATACCTTTTTGTGCTTCCACTGTACACGCACAAGAGGAACCACTTTATTCCTTAACCTCCTTTCTTTACGATCAATGATCGCCACTGGTTGCTCAACATAATTGATTATTTCATCTGCCTCGATATCCTCAAGTGGTACAACCATATCTTCGTCTGCTAAAAAATTTCTCAGATGAGATACGTGGAATGTCGGGTGAATTCCACTTAAGTCATCTGGTAAATCCAATCTACAGGCCACCTCTCCTATTCGAGCAAGGATTCAGAAAGGCCTTATGTACCTTGGGCTCAACTTACCCCGCTTTCTGAATCGAATGATACCTTTCCAAGGTGAGACTTTCAACATAACTCTATCACCCACCTGAAACTCAATCGGTCTATGTCATTTATCAACATACGAATTTTGCTTATCTTTACCTGCCCTCATAAAGGCTTTGATCATTTCCAGCTTCTCAGTCATAGCCTCGACCACCTCGACGCTCCCTAACTCTTTATGGCCAATATCACCCCAACAAGCGGGTGTTCTACATCTCCTACCGTATAGCATCTCACAAAGAGGCATCCTAATGCTGGCATGGTAGCTAGTGTTATATGATAACTCAGCTAAAGGTAAGTGGTCATCCCAACTTCCTCCAAAATCAATGACGCATGCCCGAAGCATATCTTCTAGCATCTGAATGGTCCTTTCTAACTGACCATCTGTCTAGGGTGATAAGTCGTGCTGATATGTAACCTCGTCCCCATCGCATCATGGAATTTCTTCCAAATTTAGATGTAAATCGGTGTCACGATCAGACACAATAGACACTGGCACACCATAACGAGTCACAATCTCCTTGATGAATAGATCCGCCAACCTCTCAGATGAATATGTCTCACAGATCGGTAGGAAGTGAGCACTCTTCGTCAGATGATCAACTATCAACTATATAGCATCGTACCCTCGCAGGTGCGTGGTAGCTTCGTAATAAAGTTCATGGTGATATGCTCCCACTTCCACTCGGGCATATCCAAAGGTTAGAACTTCCAGTATGGCTTCTGATGCTCTGCCTTCACATGCAAGCAAGGCACTTACTCATATACTCCACTATGTCGCGCTTCATACCCGGCCACCAATAATCTTTCTTCATGTCTTGATACATCTTCGTAGCACTAGGATGAATGGAGTACCGAGTCTTATGAGCTTCATCCATAATCTTCCCACGTAGATGCCCAAAACGAGGAATGCACATTCATCCGAATTGGGTCCTAACACCAAGTATGTTTTCACCCAATTCCGTGACTAGGCGTCTCATTCTTTCAGAGTTGAGATGATCTTCCTTCAATGCCTCATCTTGAAACTCCTTGACCTGCTTCATCACATCAGAGGTCATGGCCAACTGGTAAGCCTTCACCCGAATCGGCTTGGGTCTCTCCTTTCGACTAAGGGCATCAGCCACCACATTGGCTATGCCCGGATGGTAATGGATCTCGAAATCATAATCTTTTATGAGCTCCAACCATCTTCTTTGGCTCATGTTCAGTCCTTCTGCTCGAATAAGTACTTCAAGCTCTTGTGATCAGTGAATATGGTGCACTTTGTCCTATGCAGGTAGTGCCTTTAAATCTTTAATGCAAAGGCCAAGGCTGCTAGCTCCAAGTCCTGAGTAGGATAGTTAACCTCATGAACTTTCAACTGTCGGGATGCGTAGATATAACCTTTCCCCTTTGCATTAACATACATCCCAACCCCGAGTAGGAAGCATCAGAATAAACCACCAAATCTTCGCTCTCATCAGGTAACGACAAGATAGGAGCTTAACCTCGCCTTTAACTCCTCGAGCACCTTCTCTTAAGCTTGACCCATACAAAATTTACATCTTTACGGGTCAAATTAGTCAATAGGGCAGATATCTTAGAAAAGTCTTGAATGAATCTTTTGTAATAGCCCGCCAAACCCAAGAAACTACGGATCTCGGATGGCGTCTTTGGTGACTTCCATTGCATCACTGCCTCCACCTTTTCCGGGTCGACCATAATCCCCTCGGGATTCACCACGTGACCTAAGAACTGAACGTCGCACAACCAGAATATGCACTTGGAGAACTTGTCATACAACTTCTCCCTTCTCAACGTCTCCAACACCTTTTGAATGTGATCGGCATGCTCCACCTCACTATTCGAATAAATCAAGATATCGTCGATAAACACAATCACTTATTTATCCAACATCGGCTGAGACACTCGATTCATCAAGTCCATAAAATTAGCTGGCGTGTTTGTCAAACCAAAAGACATAACGAGAAACTCATAGTGTCCATAACGCGTGCGAAAAGCTATTTTAGGAATATCTTGCTCCTTCACCTTCAACTGATGATAACCAGATCGAAGGTCTATCCTTGAAAACCAACTAGCACCCTAGAGCTAATCAAACAGATCATCAATTCTCGGTAAGGGGTACCGATTCTTCACTGTCAACTTATTTAGCTCACGGTAATCGATACACATCCTCATACTACCATCCTTCTTCTTTCACAAATAAGACCGGAGCACCCCAAGGAGAGATACTTGGTCTAATGAACCCCTTATCCAGCAACTCCTACAATTTCCCATTAACTCCTTCATCTCAGTCGGAGCCAAACGATATGGCGTCCTTGAAACAGCCTGGGCACCTGGTATCAACTCAATCTGGAATTCGATCTCGCGGTCAGGTGGCACTCCTGGTAAGTCTTCGGGAAACATGTCCGGAAAGTCACACACAACAGGTACATCAGACAGTTGTGGTGTTGGCGTATCCACATCCTTCACGTATGCCAAGTAGGCACTACACCCATGCCTCATGCAATTCCCGCCACTGCCATCGAAATCACCTTCGGGATAGTTGTAACTCGATCACCGTAAATCGTCACCGAACTCCCATCAGGCGCTGTCAGTCTGACCATCTTCTTGCGGCATACGATATTAGGCTCTTAGTCCGCCAACCAATCCATTCCTAGGATTACATCGAAACCACCTAAGGTCATCACGAATGGTCAAACAAGAAACTTATGACCTTCCAATTCAATGTCACAGTCTTCTATCATCTCAAAAATCTTGGTAGACTTACCTATGGTAGTTTCTACATTGAAGGGCTCATCAATTCTTCTACTCCTAATGGACAACTTATCACAAAAGGCAGCAGAAATAAAACTCCTACTAGCATCGGAATAAAATAACACAGATGCAAGAGTTTGGTTTACTAGAAACGTACCTGACACCACATCAGGGTCCTTCCTAGCCTCCTCCCGAGTCATCGTGAAAGGTCGGGCACTCGCCTCTGCTCTTCAGTTCTGGTCCTCTTACCTGCCCTGGAACTCTCCGCCCTCGGCTTCTTGCAATCCCTGCTCAGATGGCCGTTTTCTCCACAATTATAGCACCTCATAACCCCATAATATCTAGCCAAATAACTAGGCTTCTCACACTTGAAGCAGATGTTTGATCCCCATTTGGATTCTGCCGAATGCTACTTCCCGCATTTACCACATCTCTTCAATCCTGAACCAGATGTGACCACACACCGTCACCCACCTTTGCCACGTTGTTGTTTGGAGTGGCTCCGCCACGTCCAAACCGTTTCCCATTCCAGTTTCGGTCACCACCACCCTTCTTGTTCACTTTAGCCACTACCACCTCTCGCTCATCATACAGTCTTCCCGCAAGATAGACCGCCGACCTAAACATACTCGGTTGGACAGTGATCATGTGCCTACGGATATCCGTCAGCAAACCCTGGATGTACCTCTTAATATTTCATGACAGAGGCATCACTTGATCCAGCACCAGCCGTGCCATTTCGTTGAATTTGGTGGTGTGTTGCTAATGTGTCATGGTTTCCGCCTCCGGCTGCAGCAATTCCCTCTCCACCTTATCCATCTCCTTATGAGGACAGAACTCCTCAATCACCAATTTCTTCAGCTCAGACCACCTCATTCTTCCAATCACCCGACTACCCTCGGCTTGGACAATATCATCCCACCAACATAGAGCCGAGCCTACAAACGAGTGGGCAACAAATTTTACTTTCTAGTCCTCTCGGCACTCGCTGATATCAAATACAACCTCCATCTCTCTCACCCACCAGTTAGTAGAAGCAGTGTCATTTCCATCAAAAGTCGAGGGCTTGCATCACATAATTGCCCCATAGTTACAGCCTCATGCTACCTCAAGCACAGGCTCTTCCTCTTCCTCTTCATCAGTAGAGATAACCGTCTTAGTCTTGGGCCATCCTTTTTCACCCGTAGGCCTACTCCTTTCCTTCCTTTCTCCTTCCCTCACAACCTTGATTACTTCAATCACCACAGACGGTAAGATCGTCTGCATGACCTGGAGAACCTCTTCCACTACCGCCTCCTTCACTGAGGCTCTCAAATTAGCACTCTCATCCCCGCCCTGTGGATGAGGGGTCTCGGATTCTTCATGAACCACATTTTCAGCCCCATGTCCACCACGACCTCCGCCACGTGAAGCCTTCAATGATCTACCACCGGCCATCCTCTAACACGCTATAAGATTCAAACACCAACACGGTCATTCAAGGTAATAGCTGAGTTTATGTCAAGTATAATAAGTACCTAATTACAGTGGCCAGTTGTGATTAGCCACTTACTTTACTCTTCATACCCCAAGCATTTCCTATCCTAACTACATCAGTATCTAAATCTACTAAAGGCACATAAACCACATAACATGCGCACATAATGTCAATTAACATTAAAGAAAATACCTAATGGCATGCAACTACTCGGACTGGCATCCCTTCCCCTTCGGTCCCATTTTCAATTTCAGTTTAGGTTTCTTTTGAAAATTTACCCTTTTCACTTAAACTTTAGCTCTGATACCAACTTGTAAGGCCCCGTTCCTGGGACGCTCATAGCTGGTCAATCATCTCACATGAAACATATAATTTCATTAACTTAAATAAAACATGGAAGCGGAAACATTAAAAACATCATTTTCATTTCATTATAAATGCTTTTGCATATTAATACAACATTCGTTACAAAACATCATGTGTTTGCATTATAATGCAAAAAGATTAAACAAAAGAATGACATCCAAAAAGAGCCAAGTAGCCGCCTCGTGCCATCCTTAACAATGTAACACCCGGATATATATTCTGAAGCCACGAAAGAAGTAAAGAAATAAAGTCCAAAGTCGAGGTACCAAACTCGCCAATGAGAGAAAATTTGGGTATGTGAAGATATATGTAAGGAGAGGGAAGCCATTACCCTCTCCCCATACTCACATTTTCAGCCAACACAAGCGGAGAAGAGAGAAAGGGAGAAAAGAGGAAGAAAAGTTGGTTCGGGTTAGTTCGAGTGAGCAAAATCGTTGAGGAGCGAGTCAAATCAAAACTCTTATCGTTGTGGTCGCTTGTGTGAGTTCTAGGACCCCTCTTTTACACGTTTTTAAATGATTTAGAGCTGGAACACATCTGAAAATCGGGTTTTTGAAGAATGTGTGTGTTGACCCATTTGTGTATGTGTGTGTATATGTAAGATACGTTTGAGCCTTTCTTTTGAGCTTGTGTGTTCTTGAATGGTGTTGTGGTATGCATTCCTAAGGTTTAGGATGGTTAATTTGGGCTTAGAATGAGCTTGGAGGTCGAAAATGGCAGATTGGGTTCGAGATGAACTGCATTCTGCATCAGCTAGGGCTAGGTGACCGAATGGAGGCCATACGGCCGAATGAGGTGCGATTGAGGTTCATTCGCATGATTGGGGTTCATTCACACGAATGAGGGTTCATTCGTGCGACTGAGGGCCAGTCGCATGGAGAGTCATGCGAATGAGGGTCCATTCGCATAAGTGTTCATCCGCATCAGTATCATTCGCATGAGGTCCATCTGCATTAGTTCCATTCGCATAGGACTCATCCGCATTGGTCCATTCACATTATGTTCAGTCGCATGGTGATCATGCAACTGAAGGGTGTCCATACGCCCGTATAAGGCTGTTGCACCCGAGGAGAAACATAGTTTAACTTCTGACTTTCGGGGGAAAGTGCAGATGTAAGCACTGATGTGGAAGTTCCCGTAAGTTCATGTAAGGTGATGGTAGAGGCCTTAGAGGTTATGTTGGCATGACGATAATGTTGCATGTTTATGCATGATGTTATATGTATGATGTTGCCCTGTATGATGTTGATGACTATGTATGTTATGTCATTGTTATCATGTATGCTTATCTTTCCCGTGACTTTACGTTGAATGTTAATGAATGAAATGAAGTATTATGTAACGTAAAGTGAAAGATAAAGAAAAGAGGAACATGAAGTAAGAATGCATGCATTAATGAGTAATGACAGTAAAGAAAGTCTTGCAAGCATACTATGTCGGGACACACCATTAAAAGGTGTTAGCCCAATGGTGTGCGGGTTCGCTACCTCGGGAGGATGCACATCGGGGTCTTTCTTTTGTGATTGACCATTTGTATAGCCCCATTGCTGCATACCTTAGGCATTGTGACCAGAGGTGCGATGCACTGTTATAGTTGGTCTATGATAGGCCTAGGTCCAATATCAGGAATAGCTGGGTATTGCATATATTAGTGGTACGCCTAAAATCTACCCTAGGTACTGTGACCAAAGGTGCGATGCACCGTTATAGCTGGTCTATGATAGACCTAGGTCCAGTACCAGGAATAGCTGGGTAAAGTTTATGGTTGAAGAAAAGAGTAGATGTAAAGATGAATGAACAAATGAAAAAGAAAATAATGATATTATCGTGTACGTATGATGTGTGATCATGCAAAAGTAGCGAACGGTTTTTAATGAAAGTAAAGTATGTTTTATTATAAAACTAGAACTCACTTAGCAACGCTAACTTTTATGTATTTCCAGTTCACAGGTAATGGTTGTTGAGGATGGCACGAGGCGGCTACTCAGCTCTTTTGGATGGCATCCATATTTATAATGCTTTTGTGATGTAATGCAACTTGGGTTTTGTAATTAGATTACGATGTTTATTTTGCAAAAGCTATTATATTGAGATGAAATGTCATTTTTGAATGTTTCCGCTGCAATATTTGTGTAAAAGAAATGAAAATGTATGTTTTGTGTGCAATGATTTACTAGCTGTAAGCGTCCTAGGAACAGGGCCTTACAAGTTGGTATCAGAGCCAAAGTTTAAGTGAAATGGGTAAATTTTCAAAATAAACCTTAACTTAAACTGAGAATGGGACGGAAAGGGAATGGGATGCCAATCTGAGTAGCTGCGTGCCATCAGGTATTTTCTTTAAAGTTAACCGGTATTTTATGTGCATGTTATGTGTTATGTGTTGTTTGTGGATTTAAATACTGATGTAGTCAGGATAGGTAATGCTCGGGTGTGAAGAGTAAAGTAAGTGGCTAATCACAACTGGCCACTGTAAATAGGGACTTACTATACTTGACATAAACTGAGTTGTTCCCTTGAATGACTGTGTTGGTGTTTGAATCTTTCAGTGTGCGTGTGAATGGCTGGTGGTAGATCTTCGAAAGCTTCACGGGGTGGAGGTCACGGTGCTGAACCACGACTCAAGAGAGGGAGACCTAGAGTTGAGAAGTTGGTTCATGAGGAGCCCGAGACCCCTCATTCGGAGGGTGGTGATGAGAGTGCAAACCTGAGAGCCTCGGTGAAAGAGGCGATGGTTGAAGAGGTGCATCAGTCATGTAGATGATTTTACCGTCTGTAGTGACCGAGGTTATCAAGGCGGTACGGGAAGGGGAAAGGAAGGAGAGAAATAGGTCCTCGGGAGGACGAGAGCAACCGGAGCCTGAAACGGTTCTCTCGGATGATGAAGAAGAGGAAGAGGAAGAAGATCCCATGCAGGAGGTGACACGAGACTATAATTATGGGGCATTTCAATGATGCAAGCCCCCTGCCTTCGATGGAAATGGCACTGCTGCTGCTGCTCACCGGTGAGTGAGAGAAATGGAAGTCGTCTTAAATATCAGTGAGTGCCGAGAGGACCAGAAGGTTTATTTTGCCGCCCATTCTTTTGTGGACTCGGCTCTGTGTTGGTGGGACAATATAGTCCAAGCCGAGGGTAGCAGGGCCATTAGGAGAATGAGATGGTCTGAACTGAAAAAATTGGTGATTGAGGAGTTTTGTTCTCACCGGGAAATGGACAAGGTCGAGAGGGAATTCCTGCAACTGGAGGCGGGGACAATGACGCACCAACAGTACACCACCCAATTCAACGAAATGGCACGTCTGGTGCCGGATCAGGTGACACCTCTGTCTCAAAAGATCAAGAAGTATATTCAGGGTTTGCCAGTGGATATTCGCAGGCACATGATTGTCGCCCGACCGAGCACGTTTAGGTCGGCGGTGGACTTGGTTGGGAGATTATATGATGAAACGGCTGTGGTGGTGGTGGCTGAAGGTGGCAAGAAGTGGAGGTGATCGGAACTGGCAGGGGAAGAGATTGGTCGGGGTAATGTTTCGACGGTTAATAAGAAGGCACGGGTGGATGATCGTCGTGTGGCCACAGCGAGTGCGGGGTCAAAAAGGTATGGCAAGTGTGGAAGGGAGCATGCGGGAGAATGTAGGTTGGGATTTAACGGGTGCTTTAAATGCGGGAAGGCAGGGCATATAGCCAACGACTGTCGTACGGTCTGGTGCTTTAACTGTGGTGAAGAGGGTCACATGAGTAGGGATTGTAAGAAGCCAAGGGCCGAGGATTCTGGGGCGAAAAAGATGGAAGTGAAGGACCGAGGGCGAGCTCCAGGGCATTCACTATGACATAGGAGGAGGCTAGGATGGACCCTGACGTTGTGTCTGGTACGTTTCTAGTGAACCAAACTTTAGCTTCTGTGTTATTTCATTCGGGTGCCAGTAGACGTTTTATTTCTGCTGCTTTCTGTGTTAAGCTGCCTCTAAGTAGTAGATGTGTTGATGCGCCCTTTGATGTAGAAACTCCATAGGTAAGTCTACCAGGATTTCCGAGATGAGAGAGAACTGTGATGTGGAGTTAGAAGGTCATAAGTTTCCTATTAGACCGTTCGTGATGACCTTAGTGGTTTCGATTTGGTTCTTGGGATGGATTGGTTGGCAGACTTCGAGGCGAATATTATGTGTCGCAAGAAGATGATTCGTTTGACAGTGCCTAACGGGAGTTTGGTAACTGTATATGGATATCGGGTCACGATGATCCCCAAGGTAATCTCAATGGCGGTGGCGGGAAAGTTTATGAGGCGTGGATGTAGCGCCTATTTGGCCTATGTAAGGATGTGGATACGCCAACACCGCAACTACCCGATGTTCCGTTGTGTGTGACTTTCCAGACGTGTTCCCAGAAGACTTACCAGAAGTGCCACCTGACAGAGAGATTGAGTTTCAGATTGATCTGATACCGGGTGCCCAACCTATTTCCAAAGCACCTTATCGGTTGGCTCCGACGGAGATGAAAGAGTTGATGGAACAGTTGCAAGAGCTGCTTGATAAGGGGTTCATTAGACCGAGTATCTCTCCTTGGGGTGCTCCGGTCCGGTTTTGAAGAAGAAGGACGGTACCATGAGGATGTGCATTGACTACCATGAGTTGAACAAGCTGACGGTGAAGAACCGATACCCCTTACCAAGAATAGATGATTTGTTCGATCAGCTTCAAGGTGCCAGTTTGTTTTCAAGGATAGATCTTTGACCTGGTTACCATCAGTTGATGGTGAAAGAGCATGATGTTCCTAAAACAGCTTTTCGCACGCGCTATGGTCACACGAGTTTCTTATCATGTCTTTTGTTTGACCAATGCGCCAGCTGCTTTTATGGATCTGATGAATTGGGTGTGTCGGCCGATGTTGGATAAATCAATGATTGTGTTTATTGATGATATCCTAATTTATTCGAAGACGAGATTGAGCATGCCGGTCACATTCGGGAGGTTTTGGAGACGTTGAGGAAGGAGAAGTTGTACGCTAAGTTCTCCAAGTGCGAGTTCTGGTTGCATGAGGTTCAATTCTTAGGTCACGTGGTGAATCCTGACGGGATTATGGTGGACCCGGCTAAGGTGGAGGCGTTGATGCAATGAAAGTCTCCTAAGACGCGATCCGAGATTCGTAGCTTCTTAGGTTTGGTGGGCTACTATAGAAAATTCATCCAAGACTTTTCCAATATCGCTTCTCCACTAACCAGGTTCACCCGAAAAGATATGAAGTTCGCATGGGGTCAAGCTCAAGAGAAGGCGTTCGAAGAATTGAAGGTGAGGTTGACTCAAGCTCTTGTTCTATCATTACCCGATAGAAGCGAAGATGTGGTGGTTTATTCGGATGCTTCCTACTCGGGGTTAGGGTGCGTGTTAATGTTGAGAGGGAAGGTTATAGCCTATGCATCCCGACAGTTGAAGGTTCATGAGGTCAATTATCCTACTCAGGACTTGGAGCTAGCAGCCGTGGTCTTTGCGTTAAATATTTGGAGGCACTATCTCTACGGGACGAAGTGCACCATATTCACTGACCACAAAAGCTTGAAGTACTTCTTTGAGCAGAGGGACCTGAACATGAGGCAAAGAAGATGGTTGGAGCTCATAAAATACTATGATTGAGTGATCCATTACCATCCGGGCAAGGCCAACGTGCTGGCTGATGCCCTTAGTCTGAAAGAGAGGCCCGGCCGATTCGGGTGAAAGCGTATCAGCTAGTCATGACCTCTGACGTGATGAAGTAAGTTAAAGAGTTTCAAGATAAGGCATTGAAGGAAGATCATCTTAACTCGGAAAGAATGAGAGGTCTGTTTGAGGAATTGGATGAAAACACACTTGGTGTTAAAACCCGATTTGAACGGGTGTGGATTCCTCGTTTGGGTTTTATTGGTGAAGATCATGGATGAGGCTCACAAGACTCGATACTCCATTCATCCTAGTGCCATAAGGATGTATCAAGACATGAAGAAGGATTATTGGTGGCTGGGTATGAAACGCGACGTGGTGGAGTATGTGAATAAATGCCTTACGAAGCTGCCACGTACCCCGCAAGGGTACGATGCCATATGGGTGATAGTTGACCGTTTGACGAAGAGTGCTCACTTCCTACCGATCCGCGAGATATATTCATTAAGGAAATAGTAACTCGTCATGGTGTGCCGGTGTCTATTGTGTCTAATCGCGACACCCGGTTTACATCCAAATTCTAGAAGAAATTCCACTATGCCATGGGGACGAGGTTACATATTAGCATGACTTACCATCCCTAGACTGATGGTCAATCAGAAAGGACCATTCAAACATTGGAAGACATGCTCCGGGCCTGTGTTATTGATTTTGGGGGAAGTTGGGATGACCACTTACTGTTAGCCGAATTCTCATACAACAACAGCTACCATGCCATCGTTGGTATGCCACCATATGTCATGCTATACGGTAGGAGATGCGGAAACCCGTTTGTTGGGGTGATATTGGTCAGAAGGAATTAGGGAGCGTCGAGGTAATCGAGGCTATGATTGAGAAGCTCGAAAAGATCAAGGCCTTCATGAAGGCAGCCAAAGATAGACAGAAGTCGTATGCAGATAAACGACGCAGACGGATTGAGTTCCAGGTGGGTGACCGGGTTATGTTGAAGGTCTTACCTTGGAAGGGTGTTAATCGTTCTGAAAGCGGGGCAAGTTGAGCTCGAGGTACATAGGCCCTTTCCGAATCATTGCTCGAGTAGAAGAGGTGGCCTATAGACTGGAGCTACCAGATGATTAAGTGGAATTCACCCAACATTCCATGTATCTTATCTGAGGAAATGCTTGGCAGATGAAGATATGATTGTTCCACTGGACGATATCAAAATAGACGAATGGCTCAATTATGTGGAGCAACTAGTGGCAATCGTCGATCGAAAAGAGAAATACTGAGAAATAAAGTGGTTCCTCTTGTGCGTGTATAGTGGAAGCACAAGAAAGGATCCGAGTTACGTGGGAAACAGAGGAAGAAATGAGGCGGCATTACCCACATTTGTTTGAGGAATAATAGTTTTCGGGGACGAAACCTATTTAAGGGGTGGACTTGTAACACCCGGATTTATTTTGAAGCTGACGAAAGAAGAAAAGAAATAAAGTCCAAAGTCGAGGGACCAAACTCACCAATGAGAGAAAAATTGGGTATGTGAAGATATATGTAGGGAGAGGGCAGCCATTACCCTCTCCCCACACTCACATTTTCAGCCAAAAAAAGAGGAGAAGAGAGAAAGGGAGAAAAGAGGAAGAAAAGTTGGTTCGGGTTGGTTCGAGTGAGCAAAATCGTTGAGGAGCGAGTCAAATCGAAGCTCTTCTCGTGTGGTCACTTGTGTGAGTTCTAGGACCACTCTTTTACATGTTTTTGAATGATTTGAGGCTGGAACACATCTGCAAATTGGGTTTTTGAAGAGTGTGTGTGTGTGGGTGTTGACCCGTTTGTGTATGTGTGTGTATGTGTATGATTCATTTGACCCTTGCTTTTGAGCTTGTGTGTGCTTGAATGGTGTTGTGGTATGGCAGATTGAGTTTGGATGAGCTTGGAGGTCGAAAATGGTAGATTGGGTTCGGGATGAACTGCATTCTGCATTAGCTAGGGCTAGGCGACCGAATGGAGGCCATACGGATGAATGAGGTGCGATTGAGGTTCATTCACACGATTGGGGTTCATTCGCACGAATGAGGGTTCATTCGTGCGACTGAGGGCCAGTCGCATGGAGAGTCATGCGAATGAAGGTTCATTCGCATAAGTGCTCATCCGCATCAGTTTCATTCGCATGAGGTCCATCCGCATTATTTCCATTCACATAGGACTCATCCACATTGGTCCATTCGCAAGATGTTTAGTCGCATGGAGGTCATGCGACCGAAGGGTGTCCATACGCCCGCATAGGGCTATTGCACCCGAGGAGAAGCGTAGTTTAACTTCTGACTTTCGGGGGAAAGTGCAGATGTACGCATTGATGTGGAAGTTCCCGTAAGTTCATGTAAGGTGATGGTAGAGGCCTTAGAGGTTATGTTGGGCATGACGATGATGTTGTATGTTTATGCATGATGTTATATGTATGATGTTGCCCTGTATGATGTTGATGACTGTGTATGTTATGTTCCTAGTTATGATGTATGCTTATCTTTCCCGTGACTTTACGTTAAATGTTAATGAATGAAATGAAGTATTATGTAACGTAAAGTGAAAGATAAAGAAAAGAGGAACATGAAGTAAGAATGCATGCATTAATGATTAATGAAAGTAAAGAAAGTCTTGCAAGCATAATATGTCGGGACACACCATTAAAAGGTGTTAGCCCAACAGTGTGCGGGTTCGCTACCCCAGGAGGATGCACATCGGGGTCTTTCTTTGTGATTGACCAATTGTATAGCCCTATTGTTGCATGCCCTAGGTACTATGACCAGAGGTGTGATGCACCGTTATAGCTAGTCTATGATAGGCCTAGGTCCAGTATCAGGAATAGCTGGGTATTGCATATAGCAGTGGTACGCCTAAACACTACCCTCGGTACTGTGACCAGAGGTGGGATGCACCGTTATAGCTGGTCTATGATAGACCTAGGTCCAGCCCCAGGAATAGCTGGGTAAAGTTTATGGTTGAAGAAAAGAGAAGATGTGAAGATGAATGAACGAATAAAGAAGATAATAATGATATTATCTATGTGTACGTATGATGTGTGATCATGCAAATGTAACGAACATTTTTTAATGAAAGTAAAGTATGTTTTATTATAAAACTAGAACTCACTCAGCAACGTTGACTTTTATGTGTTTCCACTTGGCAGGTAATGGTTGCTGAGGATGGCACAAGCCGGCTACTCAGCTCTTTTGGATGGCATCCATATTTATAATGTTTTTGTGATGTAATGCAACTTGGGTTTTGTAATTGGATTACGTGTATTATTTTGCAAAAGCTATTATATTGAGATGAAATGTCATTTTTGAATGTTTTCGCTGCAATATTTGTGTAAAAGAAATGAAAACGTATGTTTTGTGTGCAATGATTTACTAGTTGTAAGCGTCCCGAGAACGGGGCCTTACAAACAACATTTACCTGCCAACTGAAAACACATAAAAGTCAGCGTTGCTAAGTGAGTTCTAGTTTTTATAAAACTTTATATTACCTTTCATCCATTAAAACATTTTCTTTACTATCGCACATGATCATACATCATACATACATCAAGGTAATAATTATTATCTTCATCATCGTTCGTTTCGTACATTTCGCACGTTTCGCACATTTCGTACTTATCGCACTGTTTGTACATTTATCATCTTTCACTTCTATCTAGATCTTGTACTTAACCCCCCTCTTGAGCACAAAGCTATATCATCTAGGGTTAAGCAACAAGGACCCTATATCGCACGTATGGAGTAGTCACATAGACTAACTCCCCCTGTGTGTGAACTCTTAAGGGTTAGCCAAGATCGCACGTTGTAAACACACAGTTGAGCTAACAACTCTCAATGAGTTGTGAACCTCCTTTCATTTCCTTGCAAGAATTTTCATTCGTTTATTATGTTTCACTTTCATTATCTTAAATCTTTCACTTCATTAAGACAATACTTTACGTTCATCATAAGAATCACACCACGTAAAGTCATATCATCATGCGTAATAAGGAACATAACATACAGTCATACATAATCATCAATCATCATCAATCACACATCATCAATCATAGGGCGCATGAGCAACACTTAGTCATTTCTGGGCAGTTCTAGGCGCATGGGCACTATGCAGACGCATGAGTGCCTAAGCGCATGGGAATCCTGGGCATCTGGACACTTATAAAATTTCAGCCTATTTCTAGGCGTATGAGTACTATTCGGGCGTATGAGGTTTTGGGCGCATGGGACACCTAAACAGGTATTTCTATAGGCGCATGAGCAACTTTTTAGGCACATAAGCAGTCTATTACACACTTAACATCATAAATCAGTCCCTAAACATCATATAACATGTTCTAAGCTTAAATAATATATTCTAAGCCTTAGAAACACAACCATAACATCATCAAACACATACATAGCCCAAAATCAAACCCAGCCATAAACACACGCGCATACATACATACGGACATAAAACCCAACTTTTATAAAACATTCATACATGCATTTCCAGCCCCAAAGCAGTTTAAAACAAGTAAAAAGGGGGTTCTAGAACTCACCTTTGCAGCCTCTTAGGTATGACTTCTTCCAAACCCGTTTGCAATTGAGTTCAACCGCCTAAAAACCTACCAAATACATACCCGAACACACAAAACACACATAAGCATATAACCGAGGCTAAATCCAGTTAAGAACATCTTAAAATCATGAATTCTTACCTTGAATTCGACTCCTGCTCTGGTTCTTCAAAAACCCGAGAGTTTTCAGCTCTCCTTTCTCTCTCTCTAAAGAAAATCCTAATGTTGAGTGTGAAGAGAGAGTGATGGGCGGCCATGCCACCTTTATTACCAACTTTTAAACCTTATGTCCTTTTGACATTTTTTACCCCTCAGCTTGGGTAAAATAGTGTTTTTTTTCTTTTTGTTTACTTTATTCTTCTTTAATAACTTTAAAAGAATATCCAGGTGTTACACAATACAACCCATCATCACCCCACATACCTCACCCATACAATCACCTCATACCTCACCAATTCATCACTCACCTAAATCTCTTGTTCACACTTCCCCTGCTTTTATTGAGCCAGTTAAGTATGGTGACTCTGCCAGCTCTTCAGAAGAATCCAAATCATCATCTGATGATGAGGATCATCATAGGCAAGTGCTTGTCAGGCAAGCTATTTCTGAAGCTTTTTCCTTATGAAAGTGTTACTGAATCAGAAGTGAATAGACCTGATGAGAAGGATGAACTGATTTCTGAGTTAATGAAGAAAGTAGCAAAGATGGAGAAGCTTTTGAATAGAAGATCCAGTATCATTCAATATAGACTGCTAGAGTTGGAGGAAAAGGAGAAGAAAATTAAAGATCTAAAAGGAAAGTATAAGGCTGAAAAGAAAGAGAAAGAAAAGGAGATATAAAGGTTAAAGGTTGCTCTCTAGCAATTAAGGAATGAAATAAGTGGTCATGTTGACATTTTAGCTATTCAGACCATTGCAATGGAAGAACAAGAAGAATTGATTGAAGAGCAAGCTGACAGTATTATTGACTTGCAGATTCAGATAGAAAGTCTAAATAACAGAGTATTTGAGCTGGAACTGCTTGTTGTAATCAAAAGACAAGTGGAAGCTGAAATAGGGAAAGATGATGTGGTTGAGACAAGAGAGGAGAAAAGAAAAAGAGATAGTGATAAAGAAGTTACTATTGAAAGCTCATCAGGAGAGAGTAGTGATGACTCACCTCCTGCTAAAAAGATGAGATTCTCTGAGACTGAGAAGGCAGAAGAAACAAATGAAACAAAACAAGATGAGTCTAGCATGGAAATGGTGGTTGATACAAAGAAAACAACTGAAACTCACACTAAAGAGACATAATTCAGTGACATGATTAAAGCTCTAGATATCTTCACTGCAGAAGAGTTCATCATTGATGATGACTTTTGGGATTTTATAGTTGATCAAAGGACTGTTGCTGAACCCATTGTAGTGATTCCTCAATCTCTTGTTCCACTGAGAAGGAATTGAGTATGCAATTAGTGCTTGTTGTATCACTGACTTGTGAACAAAAAGAACTTATCAAAAGACTATATGAAGAACAACAAGAGAAAGAAGAATCAGCTACTTTTATTGATGAAACAAAACAATCAAAGAAGGCTGAAAAAGTAACTCAAGAAGCTGAAAAGCCTAAAACCTCCTCTGGTTCAAGAATGCAAACATACACCAGGAGGAGGAAGTATTTATCAGAGAAGGCTAAAGCCTTGCAGCCATTGCTGAATTTTTAGAAGAGCAAGAAAAGACTGAAGCTCAAATGAGAAAGAAGGCTAACTTTATAGATCTAGAGGAAGGAGGAATTGAGGGTGGCTATGTGGTTGATGGACCAATAGCTCTTGAAAGCCCTATGAAGGAGGAGAAATCAGTACAAGACATGGTTGAAAAGGCCCAAACTGATGACCTCATGGTGAAATCCATGTTTTTATTAATCATGGATATGACCCTGATGAAGTATTTGGGATGACTTATGAGGGAATAAAAGCAAAGGAAGAAAAACTAAACAAGCTACTAGACCCCACTTATGAGACTGAGTATGAAAAGACTCTTTCTCCTAAAGCTCTATTGTTCAAATCATCCTCCAATCAAATCCACTCCTCATTCATTGTATCCTGATCCATACGGCATGACTGACAAGGAAATGAAGGAATATCTTTCTGGTCAAGGTTTACAAAGAGAAAGCTAAGTAATATGAAGACTAATTCCCTAAGGGCTGCCATCCTTAGGTTGAGTAATGAAAAGAAAGAGAGGTTGAAGAAACTGGAAGAGGAGATTACTAGCAAAAAGCCAAGGACCAGAGTATCAGCATAAGACATGCAGCTCACCCATAGAGACCATGACTCTTTGGCACCTATTTTACATAGATATCCTGAGTGGTTTGCAAAGCCTTCAAAATTGAAACTTCAAAAAGGTCTAACCACTGCAAAAATGATTAATGGTGTGTCAACTCCAAAAGGCAAGACTGATTACAAGATTATTGCTTGGAAGTATGACAATGACTAGAACATGTTTATGGTAAAAAGGATCTCAGGGTTGGTGCAATTCTTCATAGAGTACTCTGCTCTTTTGAATGCCCGGGAGATTCATGATTTGATGGAACTAGCAAATTAGAGCTGATAAATGATAAGGCTATGTTTAGGGGATATGAGTTTGAAGAGATTCTAAGAATGTTTAAAAGGACAAACAATTTCAAATCTCTTAAGGCTATCTGCATAAGGAAGGATAGATCCTTTATCAACCCTCTTGAGAAGAGAAGAACTAAACCAGTAGAAGAAGTTGTGTTTCCAGAGATAAAAGTGAAACCAACTGAATCATTAAAAAGAAAGATGGTGGCTAGAACTCATTCCTCCACATCAATCTCTAATGTCTATTATGATGAAAAGACATATGAGTTGGTAATTGAGATAAGATGGGGAGGAAAGGAAGTTGTAGAGATTGGATTATTCAGTGGATATGAGGTGATATTGCTAGATGAATCTTATATCCACTACATATACACCAGACATTTCAGAGAATTAACCAATAAGCTGGGAGAAGAAGACATGCACTTCTTCTTAAAGTGCATTACGATACTGAAAATGGCTTATGATCAAATCATTGCCAAAAGAGAAAAGAGGAAGAAGAAGAAGACTACTCTGCAATTAGGGAACATTGTGAAGCTAAAGGTTTATGTGGATGGAGCTTTACTGATACATAGAGGTAGGATGTCTACTTTATCTATATAGGAACCAATCTCTCTTAAGAAACTACCCATAGAAGCCATCTACACTATGAGTCAGATGAAGATTCATGTGCAGAACAGAGAGAAGATGTCTGATGCAAATGACTTTGTCAACATGAAAAAGGCCATTTTGGATCCATCTCAAGCAGATGCTCTAATGCCTCCACAAGACCCAACAGAATTTTCACAACCTCAACCACCACCAAACCATTGAAGAACATAGGCTGTATAATCCTTAGGGGAGTATTGTTGGACCCTGAAAGGATCATACAGGCCAATTCAATTGGTAAATTGATGGTTGTTCTACTGATAATCCCACAAGTCCAAGTATTAATGTAGATGAAGAATCTGCATAGAAGACAAGTATTGGCTAACCGTATTTTTATATGTGAAAGTCATAGAACAAATGCTGACAAGTGTTTGTTCTTCCGCATTAACAAATGTGGATAGCCTAAAAGAAATGCTGACAAGTTTTGTACATCCGCATTAACTAATGTGGATGCCCGACAACAAATGCGCATAAGTGTTTGCTCATCCGCATTTGCCAATGCAGATGACCAAACACTAATGCTGAAGACAAAAGAAGAAATGTTGATCAAAATCAACTCATCCGCATTAGTCAATGCGGATGAACAAAAGAAATGC
>CM046456.1:69876312-69893812 GCA_025506515.1 Flaveria trinervia | reverse complement strand
TGTGTAAATCCGATATTACACTTGTGTAAAATGAATTTCGTTAAAAAACGGAAATTTTTTTATTTTTTTTAAATTTTTTTATGAAAGAGGGAAAGTTGGGGAATATTTTTTGTTTTTATTTTTTTTTATTTTTATGTTATTTTTTGATTTATAAATTTTTAAATATGTTTTTGTTAATTACAATTTTATCATTAAGAACTAGTGATTGAGATTGGTTCCTAAAGTTCTGATAAAAAAAGCTAATTCTCATTTGATCCCTCTCCTATATATATATATATATGTATATATGTATATATATATGTGTATATATATATATATATATATCATCGTTGTTCAAATGTGGGTACAATAGGGGTATTTATAGCATTGCTCTTGATAGTTATATACCTTTAACTACCCTACTTATGTTAATGACATTTATCATCCTTAAATTTTACAAGATAATACTTTTGACTCTAAACTTTAATATTTAGTTTAACTACTAATTCTCCCTTTTAAAATAAATATGTTTCAAGGAGGTTTTCATCTTCCTTTGAGATCCAAATTTCTTCATTACAACCTATGTTCATTTTCATCACATCGAATTAGACGAGCTTCCTTCTTTTCTTTTCATTTTGGACAATCATTTATAAAATGTCCAAACTGTTTACATTTGTAGCACCTTATGCGGCTTTTCTCCCGTTATACTCCACCATCGCCTCGACCTTTCCTAGACACCTGACCATTGCCTCGGCCACATCCAAAGTCTTGCTGATTTGAGTTTCCACACCCGCAATGCTCACATTTATGGTGTTTAACCTTCTCCTTTCCTTCTGTTTTAGTGAATAGTAGTTTACTAGACACATCGTCCTCCTTAGTTTGCTTCTTACTACATTCCTCAAATGCCTTTAATCTGCCCACAGCTTCTTGGAATGACATCGTATTAAGATATAGAAACTATTCAATTACAACAACTATTTGTATGAATTTTTATGGTACAAAACCGAGTAGTTTTCAAACTAATCTTTTATTATCCATTATATATCCAAGACTTTTTGCTTGTGATGTTATTTCACTAATCTTCCTAACATAAACATCAAGTGACTCGTTAACACTCATCTTTAAAGATTCAAATTCCGACTCAAGTGTTCGAATACGCGCCTCTTTAACCCTATCAACTCCAACGTGTCGAACTTTTAACGCTTCCAAAATATCTTTAGCCGAAGTGAGATTAGCAATATGTAAAACCATGTTTTTTGGAATTGCTTGGTATAACATAGCAATTGTTGCGTTGTTTTTCTTTTGATCACTTCGGATCCTATTGTTGGTTCGATTGCTTCCCATATTCCATGAACATTAAAGATTGCTCTAATCTTCACAGCCCATATTGTATAATTTGCGGAGTTGAGGATTGGACAAGAAAAAGTCATTGGCGTACCTCCTTCTTTTACTGCTTCAATTTCTTTATTTAGCAAACCTTCTGCCATAGATGATTCTATTTCTTTTCCTTATATATGCAATAATTTTACAAGAACAACCCGTTTTTTCGATCATTATGATTTGATCAAACACTCACTAAACTGTTGTTTGACCAACTTACTCCTTGATCGAATTTCTAACCTTTTGTTACTTGCGGAAAAAAACAACCTGGTTTGCGATCACCCGGATTTAATCAAACCACCAAAACTGTTATTGATTAATTTACTCCTGAATCGAAACAAATTTACACCTTCTGTTCCCTTACTTATTATCCTTCTCTTTTATTTTGTCTTCCACGTATATATAAAAAATTATAAATAGTTTTCAAAATAAATATTCTTATCTTCTTTTTTGGAAAATACACCCTGAACACACCTTGTGCGATTCCTTTTTGTTTAATTGATTTGTTTTCCAAAAATCCTTAACCTTCTGGTTACTTCTCACAACAAACAATTTAAATAATCTATCGCATCTTCTCTGCCTTATGTCGATCGCTGGTTCAAAGAACGATCTCAATGGTCAATCTTGTTTCAAGTGATTGATTCACTAATGATTTTGAGATGATCTTGATTTCAACCGAACGACGACCTCTTGCTTTGTAGTAATGATTTGAAAATTTGATCGTAATATTTTCTGCGATATTGAATGATTTTTTTAAAAACTATTTCTTCTGACTCAATCCCTCGCGAGGGTATGGTGTTCTTTGATTCGTCTTTTCTGTTTAATTGATTAGAGATGATTATAGGCCAACTGATTGGTGATTACGGATTCTTCCTTATGAATGATTATTAATTCCAGTGGACCTTGAACACCGCTCTCATACCAATTGTCGGGTATAGAGGGAATCAAACACACTTTAGCAAGTCCCATTAGTAAATGGTCAAGTTACGAGTACACCCCTAGTACTAGGCCATATTTTACACCACTACTACCAACAAAAATCTCATCTTTCTCAAGGCCTCCAGGAAAGGTCTGAAAATGTCAAATTAACACCAATTTCTGAAACAGCCAGACATCACTTATTGAGGTCATATTGTTTTTGGTCCTAAGACATGATAGTGCATGTTGTTGACATTCTAAGCATTTCCAGAATTCTTCAAAAGTTGATTAATGCATCCCTGACCAATAATCATTGGCATTTAAAACATATGTCACAACCATGTGTGGTATCGCCTGTATGCCTTCACATGCCAACATGAATTTGTGGGATGAGGTAATTAGCCTCTTCTGCATCAACGTATTCCAGAAGAGGATCTAGAAAAGATTGTCGATATAGTTAACCATCATTCACCTCATCTTGTAAGTCTTTAATCTATATCTTTAAATTCTTGCTCTGCTCTATGGATAATTCTTTAGTGGTCAGGTATTTGTTAACGGGGGTCATCCATGAATCCGGATTCTTGAATCATATTGAATTTTAAGGCTATTACCGATGACTTATCTTGTGTTCCAACTCGAATTTCCTCCACCTTCTTGTTCTTGCTTAATGTGCATAATCTAACATGAATCAAACAATTACATGCGACTTTCACCTTTTCAAGGTATTGGGCCATTATTATCCCTTTGTATATTGGCAATAAAAAGAGAGTCAACATGGGGCCTTGCATAAATATTTAATTTCAGATTGAGCCCCACTAGCAAAGCTTCATATTCAACTTCATTACTAGTGCTTTCAAAAGCCAACCAAAGTGCATATGTTAACTCTGTGAATCTTGGCCGCATCAGTCATAAGTTGTGGCTAAGGCGGTTACAATTTCTTGGTGCTAAGTATAGAGTATCAAAGTTATCTTATGTAAATCCTTGATTATTTCATTAAGAGATGGAACCATATAAATACAATAAGAATGAGAAGATTACGTACGACATACAAGGAAGGTTATACCAATTTTTAATAACTAGCTAAGCATGAGCTATACACCATTACAATTAAATATTGATTGAAACTAAATATGTAAGCAAATAATGTATAATTAACTTGTATCCTTTACACGCCCCCGCAAGATGGAGGCTCCGTTGGAGACTCCAATCTTGGACCGAATACGAAGAAATGGAATCCGACCTAGTGGTTTCGTGATTATGTCGGCCAGTTGATCTTTGGAGTTGATGTGTAACACTTTGAGAGAACCGACAGTAACCTATTCGCGCACAAAGTGGTAGTCGAGAGCGACATGTTTCATCTGTGAATGATAAACTGGATTGGCACATAAATAAGTAGCTCTAGTGTTATCACAAAATAGTGTCGGTGGGTTAGGGATATTGATGCCAAGTTCTAGTAGCAAATTATGAACCCACGAGAGCTCAGCTGCAACGTTGGCAAGTGCCTTGTATTCCGCCTAAGTGGAGGATCTGGATACAGATTTTTGTCGTGCGGATCGCCAAGAAATAATGTTGGAACCCAAGTATAGAATGTAGGCCATGGTGGAGCGGCCCCCATCATGCATCCCACCCCCAATCAGAATCTAAGAATGTCGTGAGGTTGAGAGGAGATCCTCGGTGAAGGAATAGACCATGATGAATGGTTCCTTTAAGGTAACGGAGGACACATTGAGAGCCTGCCAATGAGATTGATTTGGAGAGTGCATGAATTTAGATAGTTTGTTTATAGCAAATGAGATGTCGGGACGAGTAAAGGCAAGGTACTACAAGGAGCAGACGAGTTGGCGATACTCAGTTGGATCTACAGGTGGAGAGGAGTCATTGGAAGTAAGAGGATCGGAGGAACTGAGAGGAGTGAGAACTTCCTTGGCACCGTCCATATGGAACCGAATGAGAACATCATGGATGTGACGATGTTGGTAAAGGAAAAGGCCATTAGTAGTGGGGATGACTTCTATACCAAGGAAATGGTGAAGAGAACCAAGATCCTAATAGAAAATTTTTGACTTAGAGTTTCAACGAAGTGATCTAAGAATTCATTGTCATTCCCGGTCAGAACGATGTCATCAACGTATACCATGAAATATGAAGTGACATTGTTCTTTTGGTAGATGAATAGTGAGGCGTCAGCAAGAGATTTTCGGAACTCAAAGTGAACGAGAAACTTAGTAAGTTCCGTGTACCAAGCTCGAGGAGCGTGTTTCAAACCGTATAAGGATTTTCGAAGCTTGCAAATATGATTCGGGAATTGCGAGTGAATGTAACGGGAGGTTGAAGCATAAAGACTTCTTCTTGTAAAGTTCCATGAAGGAAAGCATTGTTAACATCAAGTTGCTTTAACGACCAGTGTTTTGATAATGCAATGGATAAAATTGTTCGGATTGTAACGGATTTTGTGACAGGGCTAAATGTGTCAAAGTAGTCTTTGCCATATTGTTAGTGAAAGCCTTTTGCAACTAGACGGGCTTTGTATTTGGCAACAGAACCGTCAAGGTTACGTTTTACTCGAAAAAACCCATTTGCAACCAATTGGAGTTTGCGATGTATGAGGAACTAGATCCCACGTGTGTTTCTGGAGTAATGCGTTGTATTCAGAATCCATCACACTTCTCCATTTTGGGACTTTGAGGACTTGTGAGTAAGTGGTGGGTTCAAAGGTGGGAGATATAGGATGAAGTGTTGTGAGATTTACAAATTGGTTGTTATAATATTTAGGATTGGTTTGTGAGCTCGGGGTGGTGTGGGGTTGGTAGTGGTGGCAGGGGAATCATGATTGTTATTTATGTAGGGAGTGGAGGGTGTTACAGTTGGAGGGGTGATTGGTGATGAAGGGAGGGTGGTGGCTAAGTTTAAAGGGTTAGAAATACCGGGTTGAGTTGGAGAATTAGGGTTTAATTGAGAAGGTGTGCATGGGTTGGAAGATTGTGGTGAGCAGGGTGTAGTAGGAGTGACTATTATTATTATTATTATTATTATTATTATTATTATTATATTATTATTATTATTATTAGTAGTAGTAGTAGTAGTATAGTGTTATTATTATTATGTTATTATTAGTAGTAGTAGTAGTGTTATTATTATTATTATTGTTGAAAGGTGTGTGCATGGAAAATGGAATAAAGGATGGCCACATGGAATTTATGTGTGGATGGAATGATTTTGGGTGTGGAGATGATTGTTTCTGGAGTGGAATTAGTGAAGTGAATGGTATTAGATGGTATGAGAAATTTTTCTGCATTAGGAAGGGTGGTGGGTTTGGAATTAATTTTGTAGGGAAATTGGTCTTCCACAAACTCAACATGTCGAGAATGAAATAACCGTGTAGATGTGATGTCATAACATTTATATGCTGACTTGGATGAAGAATATCCAAGAAATATGCAACGGGATGATCGAGATTATAGTTTAGAGGATGTGTAAGGCCTTAACCAAGGAAAGCAAAGACAACCAAACGGTTTGAGTTTGGAGTAGGACGGTGACGAGCCATAAAGGCGGGCATAAGGAGATTGGTTGTCAAGAATCGAGGTGGGTAGGCGGTTAATGAGATACACCGCGGTTTGAAATGCATGGGACCAAAATGAAAGAGGTAGATTGGAAAAGTGGAGTAATGAAAGTCCGGTTTCAACAACATGTCGATGGCGTCGCTCGGTCACACCATTTTGTTCCGGCGTGTGAGGTGGGGTGGAAAGTGTAATATGCCATGTGTTGGAGAAATGATGTTAAGCCTATGTATTCTCCCCCATTATCCGTAAAAAGAGAATTATAAGTGTTTGGAAAAACTTTTCTACTAATAGCCTAAATTGCAGAAAGAGTGTTTTAACATCTGATTTTCGTTTCATGGGATATAACCATGAGTATTTAGAATAATAGTCAACGAACACGGCATAATAGTGGAAGCCATCAATCGATATTTGAACCGGTCCCCACACATTGGAGTAAATAATTGTAAGGGTTTTGTGACATTAAAAGTGTTAGGGACCAAAAGGTAACTTATGGCTTTTATTAATTGAACAAGAGTCACAATGAAAAGATAACTTTGACGATGAATTAAAATTGAGTCCTATGACTTTGAGAAGAGACTTAAACACTTTCTTGGATGGATGACCAAACTTATGATGCCAAGCGCCTAGAGAACCGGTTGTCGTGGCATTGAGATATGGCGTGGATGTAAAGGTGCCATAGTAAATGTCATTGACGTTCACCCCTCGCATAAGCCCCCCCCCCCCCCCCCCCCCCCGTGCGAATATCCTTGACAAAAAAATGATATGGAAAAAATTCCACAAAAACATTATTAGAGCGACAAAGTTTGCCAACGGAAACAAGATTACGTAAAAGCTTGGGAACATAAAGAATATCATTTAGAGTTAAGGTACGAGAGGAGGATCGAAGAGTGGTTTGACCGATATGAGAAATAGAGAGGGTCTTACCATTACCAAGAACAATTTCATCCGGTCCACCATATTCAGAGAGAGTGTGGAGAGAGCCATGATCGGAGGTCACGTTATGAGAAGCACCGCTATCAAACATCCATTGCGGAACCGAAGCAGTTGGTCGGGCTGAGGAGGCGTTCACCATGGGAGCCGTAGATGTGGGAGCGATGGTGATGTTGTTTTCTCGGAGAAAACGAGCCAATTTTCGACACTCTTTGATGGTATGCCCGGGTATATTGCAAAATTGACAATAAATGGATTGTTTAGTGCCCCGATTACTATTTGATTGAGGGGTAAAAGACCACTAAGATCAGTTCCTGGTTGAGTTGGAATGCGTGTTTCAATTGAACCTAGTGTCTTGAGTGGGTCGGTGGATGAATGACTTTGTTGGCAGGTTGTTAACTTGACAGTGGCCATAACAGGGGTAAGATTAGCTTCTTGTAGTTCACGTTCAAAGTCAACAAGCTTATCAAAGAACTCAGGAAAAGAAATGGGGCTTTCTCTAACCTTTATGGCTGCTGCAATGGGCTTATACTCATCACCCAATTGACTTAATATGTGTACAATAAGTCTTCATCATCAAGAGGGTGTTTGGTAAGTGCCAACTCATCTGCAATGTTCTTCACATCATGAATGAATTCAGTGATGGTGCGAGTTCCTTTCGGGTTCTTGGCTAGGCAAGATTTTAGTGAGATAACAGGAGACCGCGAGGCACTAGCATAACTAGCGTTAAGACTATCCCACGCTTGTTTCGCTGTATCAGAGGAAGAGACGATGGGTTGAACGGTGTTGGAACAACTTCTGAGTAGCGCGCTAATAATTATTTGATCTTGTCAATACCACAAAGTGTGATCCGGGTTCGGTTTGGTGCGATCTCCGCCGAGGAACTGTGCCAGAGGAGCAGCGGTGACATATTTGTCAAGATTGAGTCCGATGAGGGTGGAGGGAATTTGTTTCCTCCAAACCGCAAAGTTTGAGGATGTGAGTTTGATTGGAAAGTGTGTATTGGCTGTGAGTTGTATGACTTCTCTATTGGAGGTTTTGTCACCGGAGGAATTAATGTCGCCAGAGGAATTGTGTTGTCGGTAATCATGGTGATAAGTTTGAGTAATGGCTAGTGTTTAGGATCGAGACTCGTTGGAGCTTTTGATAGCTCTGATACCATATAGAGTATCAAAGTTATCTTATGTAAATCCTTGATTATTTCATTAAGAGATGGAACCATATAAATACAATAAGAATGAGAAGATTACGTACGACATACAAGAAAGGTTATACCAACTTTAATAGCTAGTTAAGCATGAGCTGTACACCAATTACAATTAAATATTGATTAAAACTAAATATGTAAGCATATAATGTATAATTAACTTGTATCCTTTACACTAAGGATTTCACTTGGTGTTTTTGTTAAAAGAGTAGTGGCACCTTGCCAACATCCTTTAGGTGGAATGTAGCCCATAGGGCTACGCGGTGTATATATCGGGTGTTGTTTCTATCATACCTTTGATGGTGCTACATGATAAAACCCTGTTTGTCATCTAAGAAACAAGGCCTACTCCACCTGCTAGCATCACGATTGTAAGGGGTCTCAGATGACCAGCCGTAGCCTCATCGTACAATTTCCTTATCTAAATATCAGTTGACTGTAACTGATTTTTTACCTGGACGAAGACTTTTCCATGGCCATTAATGATTTTCTGGTTTTAGGAATACTCTATTATGTACAACCTCCTTATTAAATCATCATCGCGGAAACCTTGAACGAAGGCCATCATTAGATCTTCCACTACTTACCAAATTCGAAAACTTTCTTTAATTATATATGGTGATGAAATCCTTAATTGATTCACCATCCTTCATTTGGTTATGCAATATCTCGATCTTTTCCTTTGTATACTGATGTTGTTTACTGAATTGTTGTAGGAACTTACTCAATAGTTCTTCAAAATTTCACTATTGAACCACAACAGCAAAACCCAATCGGTGTCTGGATGAATATGTAACACCAAACAGGGATGGTCGAATGCTCGACACCCCTACGTAATGAAACATTAATGTGATAATTCAAGTCTGTTGTTCTATTATATTTCCCAACTGTGGAAGGCGTTTGAGTTTAGCAAGAATTAAGCTTGTGCAGTTTTCGAAACATTTGTTTGACTATTCATGTCGTGGAAGTGATTAACCACGACACAAGTCTCCATTCGTATCAGGTGACTTCATAACACACTGGATACATTTCATTTATTGATTCTTTGTTACATAATAATATGTTATGACGATCATCCCGTGCGTTGCATACTTGTATTTCCACTATAAGCAATGGTGTGACAGATAATTAAGAAGCTTAAAGCTAAGGCAAAGGGAAAGCAAAACAAGATGAATGGAAGGATGAATCCGAAGTAAAACGCAAAGTTGTTGCCATGCAAGGTGCAAAATTTAGCACTTCAACTATCTATATGATAGAAACAAACAATTTTTTCTTCATTATACTTAAAGTATGACATTTGTACGTTACTTAATTTTTCAATGACTTGTACTTGGTAAAGAGAGTTAGAGACCAAAGGGCTAAAAGGATTTGAAACTCCAAATCCGCAGTGGAGGACGTGCACCTATGAAGACAATAGGAAAATATTATATATTGTTACCATATGGCTTGTATTTTTCATTAGAGAATTTTTATTTCTTTTCTTATTTGACTAGAAAATTTAATTCGGTTACTTGTTTATGTGTAAAGGTCTTCGTTATTATTTTCAATACAATAAGTTTTGGCTATATGATTGGCGTCTTTTATTTTAAGGAATTTATTCATCATTGAATTTATGAAATGGATATAAGCAGTTCACATGGTAGTAATATGTACACATTAAACACAAAATAGATCTCTCTCCAAGAAAACATATCAATGGAATTGTCTACTTGGTTCACCGAGGAAGGTGAGTTCTCGGGCTCATCGAGCACAATGAGTCCAAAGGGGGGTGACTGTGACATCCTACGGAAATCCCAAATCGTCCGTAGATAGGAGAGATGCTAGGTTTATAATTATTGTCTTACCTCTAATATCATCAATGTGTTATGGGTGTATTGGTTGTGGATAAGAAGAGAACTCGATAGTTAAGAGATACTAGGTTTATAAGTATTGATACATAATACAACTTATTAAACATTAGGTACAAATGCTCGATGTAATCATTTTTATTTTGCCCCTCTTTTGATAAACTTTTTCTAACTAATATATTTATTAATGCATATTATTAATTAATTATTTAATAATGTGAGAATATTTATTTACTTCACTAAATATTATATTTTTATAATACATTAAATTAACATTTAAATTTATCTTATTTGAATATTTAACTATATAATTACTAAATACTTTTATAATAACTAAACGGGTGTCCGCGCAAGTGATGGGACGACATTTTACATTTAACACGTACATTTAATTTTTTGTTACTCTGGTATAGTTTTACATAAATGGATTATGTTTTTCTAAGCTAAAATTTAAAAACCAAATAAATGAGTTCTACATGACAACTTGTATATACGGATTAACTTATTGTGCCTCACATGTTTAAAATAAACACAAGTTAAGTTGTAGTCTCAAAACTTTTTCAAATATGATAATTTAAAAGATATAGCTGAAATCTTAAAATATATTAAGTTTTTTGGTTTATTGATAGATAATATAAAATTTTATGCGAGTGTGAGTAAATGTAAGGTTATTATGTAACTAATTATAAAGGGTAATGTGTAAATAATGTTATAAATATTATTTTACCCTCAAAGATGGTTGTATATATGCATTAAATATAGTAAGTGTTCTTAATTTATAATATCTTAAAATATCTCTGACATATGCTTATATATAATAATGATAATAATATATAATAAATTAATAATAATAATAATAATAATAATAATAATATAACTAATAATAATAATGATAAATAACAATAATAATAATAATATAATAATAATAATAATATTAATAATAAGAATATATAATAAAATAATAATAATAAATATTAATAATAATAATAATAATATATAATAAATTAATAATAATAATAGTATTCATAATAATAATAATAATAATAATAATAATATATATATTATTATTATTATTATTATTATTATATTATTATTATTATATTATTATTAATATTATTATTTTTATTATTATTATTATTAGAATAATAATATAAATAATAACAATAATAATAATATAATAATAATAATAATAATAGTAATACCCAACTATGATTATTTATGTCATAAATGATTAATAGGATTATTGATTGATATAAGATGGGTTAAAGAATTAAATGAATGGTATAAACAAAAAAAATAGATTAAAGGGTTTTAGTCATTTTAACTTATTAGTTTTATATATATTTAGTATATGAATTTATTAATATATATTACATAGACTAGAATTTAAAATCTAATTATAATTTACAAAGAAAGTCTTTAAAAATACAAAATTAATATTTAAGAAATAACATATTGTTAACTCATTTTCAAATAAAAGTTTCATAATTGTTTATTTTTTATGTTAAAATTTTTAATACTCTTATATCTTTGATTAAAAGAAAAAACTATACAAATCATTTTTGCACCAAAATAATTTATTTGGTCACATCCAAAACATTAAAAAAATAAAATAGTTTTTATACAACCAATTAATAGTTTTTATATACCCAAAAAGTTACAAGTTTAACAGAAGTGTTAACCTTGTGGATCTATTCAAAAGCATGCGTGTTTTCCATTTTTTTATTTGTAAATGCTTAATAATTATATATGTATACATGAACTGAACGAATAGAGATCATGTCCCGCCGTGAAATGCTGGTCTCCGACTAATACATACTAAAGCATGTTTTTAAAGAGGTGCATGAATGTTTATTTAAGATATATTATCATTTTTTGAGATAAAAAAAAGAAACCAATAGTAGGAGATGTTAAACGAGTAAACTGCTACATTAAAAAAAGAAAAGAAAAAGACTTTGGACAGAAGCAAGCTCAACTTTATAGTCGTCTGAAATACGCGTGGATGTGTAACAAGACAAAACAAACCAAAGGACATTATCCACCAAACATTAGAATAAATATTATAATATATATATATATATATATATATATATATATATATATATATATATATATATATTGTGTATTATATTAATTTAAAACATGAAGCAAAGAACCCACCCACGAAGCCTTCGCCTGCCGCACACGAATGGCATCGGCATTTTAAATGTTTCCACCATATGATATGTTTATGCAATATTTTAATTTTAATGTTTATACATAAAGTAAACATATGCACGACTTTTTATCAACAAATAAAGATACTATCAGCGAATTGTTCAAAAATTATTAAGGTTTAACGTTTGAATTTAACTATGATTAACAAATTAAATGAATGTTTTCATTGATCATTTATATATATATATATATATATATGTATGTAATAAATTGATATGTATATATATGCCTGGGTTTAATTAGCTATTAATTAATTAATCAATTAGAAAGAAAACACTTATTTATGTAATAAATTGATATGTAGATGAAAAAAAGGAATTGAAAAGGCAGTGCACCGACTGTAGATCGAAATGGGATAGTGTTTGTATGTTGTCTGTGGGTGGTCAAAGGCTTTGTATATGTATATGTAATGTAATGTAATACTCCACCTTCCTTCCTTCCTTCGTTGAGGCTTCCCAGTGGGCATGGCCCCTGCTCACCAAACTCAGCTCCTTACTCCTTTCTTCCTTACTTTCACTCACCCCCAACTTAATTTCTTAAAGAAAGATAGATAGATAGATATATATATATACACACGTCCTCAGTTGCCTTTGCTTCTCCTTCAATCCATCTACGTACCCGGCCTAGCTAGCTAGTTAATTGCCCATCGATTTTTAGTATTATAATTAATGAAGTCGTTTTTCTGCTTTAGTATCAGCTCCGATGATGGGGATAAATTAGTGGCGGGTGGCACCCATGATCCTAAGTTTAAGTTTTCATGGGAGGAGATAAAGAAAGGAACCAGGAATTTCTCCACTCAGATTGCTTCCGGTGGATTTAGTAGCGTCTACCTGGCTCGCGGCCTGCACCCTCATTCCAACTTCACGGCAGTCAAGATCCAATCCGCTTGCACCGACCGCCTCGCCAGAATCTACGACCAGGAGCTTCAGGTCCTTCTCCGCCTAAGACACCCGAATATCGTCAAGTTTCTCGGGCACTGCGAGGGCGGAGAATTAGAGGAGCGTGTGCTGGTGTTTGAGTACGCATCCAACGGCACCCTGCACGACAAGCTTCACCACCTCACTTGGAAAACCAGAGTCCGGATTGCCTTTCAACTTGCTGCGGCCTTGGAGTATCTTCATGGCATGCAGATCATCCACGGGGATGTCAAGGCCTCTAATGTACTTCTAGACCAACACCTCAACTGCAAGCTTTGTGATTTTGGGTCGGCCAAGCTGGGGTTTACTTGCATGGTTTTACCTCCGCCTTCCACCAAGATGAACAGAATGATCACGGGATCGCAAGGATACGTGGATCCTCACTATCTCAAGACAGGACTGGTTTCAAAGAAGAACGATGTGTACAGTTACGGAGTCGTCCTGCTTGAGCTGATCACGGGGAAAGAAGCCTACTCGAGGGGGGAGAAGCTGACGGAGGTGGTTAAAGAGGGGGCTGTGGAGGAGGTGCTGGTGGATCCACGGCTCACACACTGTAACATCCATCCGGAAGAGGCCAAGGCTATGCTTTCCTTGGCCAGGATGTGTACTCATTCTTCCCCCATGCTCAGGCCTTGTGCAAAACACATTCTAGCATCCATCAGGGACAATTTTACTCATCACTTGTGAATTCAAGATTTTTTTTTTTTATTTTTTTATTTTTATCAATGAATTCCTCTACGTTAAGGATGATATCGATATGATTGGTTGATGCAACTAAGCCACCAATTCTTGTTTAATTTCTCGACCCAGGTGTATATATATATATATATATTTGATTATTTTCTACTCTCGATCTATTCTATCTTCTTTCAAAGGATTTTTTTAGAACCAGGTGTCCGTGAGGAAAACCTTTCAAAAGAGGGTTGGGGTCATCGACAATAAGACATTGATATGACTACCCAATCATACATTTCTTTAACTCATCATCATTAGAAATGGTGGATAGTACTTCAACTCATCACCATTAGGATTGGTGATCACTTAACTCATCAGTGATCACCTTAACTCATCATTATTATAATCGGTGATCACTCGACTCATATTTTATTTATTGCCAATAAGAATGATAGTCACTTACAAATATTAGAACGCTTCTTGGTGCCTACATGATGGATTGGTCATCCCCATTAGCATTGGCAACGACCCCTTGTAAAGCAAACCCAATGTAACCCCTCACAGTCACGTGTTTATTAAATATAACATCATTTATAAATAAATAAATAAATAATAAAAGAAGAAAACACCATTTTATAGATATGCAAAATCTTTATGCATTTATTTTTAATTACTTTCATGTTTCTTTTTAAGTTTTAAATTTTTGGTAGTCCTATATTACTTTTTTGAATTTTTGTTTTCATCAATATACACTCTCTTCAGTTCAGTATTAAGCAACGTGATCTATCCAACAAACTTCATGAAACCCATGTTTCGTGTAATAATCCCACGTTAAGACAAAACATGTGCCGACAAAATGAAATGACGTAGCATTAAGTGTAGAGGGTTGAATGACTTGAATCCATCAACGTCTCACTTAATTTTATATAATATAGGATAAGAATAAATCAACATCTAAAGATTATAAATTAACACCCTAAAATTTATATACAGATTGTATAGTCTCACATATGTTGTATAAGGAAACTGTATAGTCCTATACAAGCGTATAACCCTTCTGACAGTGTTTGATTTTATTCTCATAGTCAGTGTCAACTTTTATAATACGTATCGTATAACCCTATATGTGTCGTATAGGGGGTGTATAGCTATCTGACAGCCCCCCTCAATTTTCCTCATTTTTTTGTGTATTCAACCCTATTCACAGCATATGAAGTCATACACGACGTATAACGGATGTCTATTTATCTAGGTGGGTATCCCTATATTAGGACACACAATATATCACCATTAATACAAAGAAATAAAAAAAATTCTAATATAAGGACATCCACCGGATAAATTGACACTTCCCTATACGCCGTGTATGGTCCATACGCGGCTTTAAGGTATCCACAATTAATGCCTAACATTCAATGTCGCATCAGTGGATGTCATGGTGTTTATACGTCTCGTATAGCCTCATACGACGCATATAGTTTTTCACACGACAAAACTAGATTAAGTCTAATCAATCATTCAGCGCGGCTATACATGTCGTATTGGCCCATACGTCGCATATAGCTTGTTTTATTTACTCCGAACGTTTGATTTCGAATTATTTGACGCAACGCAAGATTCCTTTTGTTAATATATAAAGGGAGTGGATATCAAACGAATTCACTCGTACCTAAAACTTATTCGTCTTTGGTCACATCCCTTCTCCATCTCCATCTCATTTAAGCCTCCTCTAGCTTTACTCCTTTCCATGATCATGTATCCTATTAACTTTATCATATGATATATCAGTTTAATATTATCCTATCTCAATCTTCAGTCTCAAACCCATTCCCATAGGGTTTTACTCTATTAGGTGACTCACCCTTATTTTTAATGGTATTTCACTCATACCTTATAAATATCTCACCCTTATATACATTGAGTCTATTACTCTATGTCTTAGATAAATTAACTTGTATACCCTATGAGTTCTGACCCAACCTCTAAACCAAATTCTAAGCGAGAACCCTTACCTGACTATCCACTAGTTTTGTGCTAGGCAAAATTTCTAATAGAATAAATAAATCGATTGGGTTTCAACACTCAACGAAGCATTTAAAACAAGTATCTAAGTTATTCAAACACTATACCTTAAACAAATGAGCCTTCTATTGATATGCCTTATTTGATAATCTTACGGGCCGTAATGTTGAAGTGTCATTTCCAGCTCATCAAAAGTCCACGTGCAGTTTTATTTATTATTGTTCTATTATTTTTCCTTGGTGATTAAGTGTTTTAAGTCAAGTAGTAGAAAGAGTCATAGAAGCAGTTAAATCTTCCTAGTTTGTTTCCTATTTTGTTGGAGTTCATGTGAACGTTAGGTAGTGGATGTATGCTATTTATATCCTCTATGTTTTGTACTTGTTTTTGATATCCAAAAAATAAAGACCACAAAAAGGCATTATGCCATCAAATTTCTTGTGTTTTGAGTACTGTTATAGCCTTGTTTGATCCACTTGATTTATCACGTAAGACCAAAAGTTACAGTCCGTTATCTTTGATGTCGACCAAATCTCACCGCTTAATGTCACAGAGCATAAGGATGTCAAGGTTACGATTTGTAACCTCCTCCCAGCCTTATCCTCAACATGTGTCACTCGTAACTAGTCTTACAGACCTCCACAACGTTATAGACTGCAAGGGGTTGGGATTCATGTATAGGTCAATAACTAATTTAAAAATACACATAGAAAAACACATAATTGATTAAGGTCAAACATTAGATCTCCCACCCGCAGTCTAGTTGCAAACTAAATATTCAAACAAGCGCGACCATAGGTGTTTAAAAATTATATATTTCCCAAATAATTGTACATCAATCAATAAAAAAAAACCATGTAGTAACAAACTAGTTGAAAGATCTAGTCTCACGAAAGTAAACACCAACCCTGATGTCGTGCAAATTTGGATCTATATATGAATCAACTCGCGAACTCAGTAAGTAAAACACATAAATCTAGCAAGTTACAACGTTGTGGATCGAAACAACGTAGTGGATCAAGCGTACAACATAACATTTAAAACCAAGTTTTAACAATTGGATAATATAATTTATGAGCCCTGTGATTCATTAAATCAATTAGATCTAAAGAGTAAAGTGTAAAAGATTAGTGAAACGTGGTGAAGATCAAACGAAGAATAATAATAATAATAATAATAATAATAATAGTAATAATAGTAACAATAGTAACAGTAGTAACAGTAGTAACAGTAGTAACAGTAGTAACAGTAGTAACAGTAGTAACAGTAGTAACAGTAGTAACGGTAGTAACAGTAGTAACGGTAGTAACGGTAGTAACGGTAGTAACGGTAGTAACGGTAGTAACGGTAGTAACGGTAGTAACGGTAGTAACGGTAGTAACGGTAGTAACGGTAGTAACGGTAGTAACGGTAGTAACGGTAGTAACGGTAGTAACGGTAGTAACGGTAGTAACGGTAGTAACGGTAGTAACGGTAGTAACGGTAGTAACGGTAGTAACGGTAGTAACGGTAGTAACGGTAGTAACGGTAGTAACGGTAGTAACGGTAGTAACGGTAGTAACGGTAGTAACGGTTAGTAACGGTAAGTAGTAACGGTAGTAACGGTAGTAACGGTAGTAACGGTAGTAACGGTAGTAACGGTAGTAACGGTAGTAACGGTAGTAACGGTAGTAACGGTAGTAACGGTAGTAACGGTAGTAACGGTAGTAACGGTAGTAACGGTTAGTAGTAACGGTAGTAACGGTAGTAACGGTAGTAACGGTAGTAACGGTAGTAACGGTAGTAACGGTAGTAACGGTAGTAACGGTAGTAACGGTAGTAACGTAGTAACGGTAGTAACGTAGTAACGGT